>VXCM01001027.1:0-10350 GCA_014773175.1 Lucifuga dentata | reverse complement strand
CCCCCAGCTCAGCACAAGGACTGCACACCCCCCCCACCCTCCCCACCTTATTGTACAGCTGCAACCTCGGCTCGACCTGGCGGGAGGGGAGGGAGAGGGGAGAGGTAGCGGGATGGTAGGGGGGGCGGCGGGATGGGAAGGGGAGACAGGGTGGGTTGGGTTCTGGCGGGGTTCTGCTCCACAGGTGCAGGAAGGTCAGACTCTAGCAGGATTTGTGGTTATCAGGGCGAAAAAAGTGGAAGAACGATGAAATCCACGTGAATTCCAATGGAATGTGTGGGGTTTGTTTAGGGAGATCTATAATTTGATTTTAGACGCGCTTTGGGAACATTAAGGGAGGGGAGCAACGGGGCTGAAGGGTTTGCAAGGAGAGCGTGCTTGTGTACGCGCGCATGTGTGGGAGTACATGTTTGTGTGTGTGTGAGTGGATGCGACACAGTCGAGCTCAAAAAAAGTAACTGATTAGCATATCTAAGTTTGTTAATGCTGTAGCCGGATCGTACGGAAGCACATTCTCCTCGCCGCGCTTCCACGACGTCATCGGCACGTGCAGCCGTTTCCGTTCTGTCCTTCGTTTGTGTCTGACGTGGTAACGCTGCGACGCGTCAAATCATGGGAACAAAACTGACAAACAAAAAAGTATCTGATCTTGGTCTTTAAATCGTTGAAACTCTCCTTTTCTGTCTTCTCCGGCTACAAAATCACAGAAGTATTTTTCTCTATGATTAGCCCCCTCATGCTAATTAACACTACGCACTAAAAGATTTACCGGAACACAAAACATCAAACTTATCAAAAGATTCTGAATCAGGTTTTTGTACTGTCAAGAAGATGAAATCAGTAAACATAAAGCTGAAATAGTTTCAGTCTCGGTAAAATGATCATTTGCCCAGAAAATATAGAACATAAGGAAAATACTTAGAAACCGTCAGCAGCAGGTACATTTACGCTTTAATGACACCAAACCCCTTTAAAACTTTACCAACAGTGAGGCTTTAATTTGTTGAAGCCCACGCCGCGAACACAACACCCGAGGGAACCACAAACGCATCGTTTTCTTCACGAAATAACAAAAACTGTACGGTAAATTCCTGCACACGTCCGCTCACAGTGCATGTGTGTATGTGTGTGTGCACAGATAAATGTGTGTGAACTGCAAATGTGTCACGAGTCCTGATCTGTCCTTTCTTTCTTTTTTCTTTTGGCAATTAGTTCTTTACAGATCCCAAAGGTGCATTCAGAATAAACATCTTTATATGGTTACTATGGTTACAGCTTTCATATATTTTATCAACATGTCTAGGAAAGGTAGCAGAAAGTATAAAAATATTATTTTGATTAGAACCTCCTCTGATTAAAACATCTCAAAAAATGCTTGAGTTTTGGCTTTAAAAAAAAAAAAAGTAAATTTTCAGCTGGTAATTTTTCTCTTACTGACCTTTAAAAGGTTTTTAAAGAAGAAAATATGAAAACATTCAGGCCAGAAATCTTGCGTGGATCATCAGGGACCAAACCAGAGTGAATGTTTACCTTATCACCTCAAATCAAGCTGAATAAATAAATACAAACTTTTATTTAAATAAATTGGAGCTTAGATTATGTTAGGAATCAGAAATGGACAATAAATTATCTTCTGCCACTAAATTTTGTAGCCAATCAGGAGAAATTTCAGAAGAAATTTGACCTGTTTTTTCCCCAAAGGAGAACCGACATTGCACAATGATGAAAGCTGCATTCTGCATATTAAAGCTCAAAAAATACACACATTGGAAATAGTTGATTGAATCTTTCCTAATCAGAATCGTGACGCCCTTCGCTGATCTGGATGTGTGTGTGTGTGTGTGTGTGTGTGTGTTTGCTGTGAGGGCCGTTTGCGTATTGACTGGATTATTTCTCAGATTAACGTGGGTCCATGAACAGTAGAAACTGTTTCCTGTGTCCTGTATGTGTGAAGGTTTTTACTGACACCTACAGCATCAACATGATCTTAGACTATGCTGTGCTACATTAAATCTCAGCGTCTTTCAGGCCTCCGACTCGTTAATGCCTCCTTCACGCCATCTCACGTACACACACACTGATCACATGTAACACATGTATCTGTTTGGATGCCCAGATTAGATGAATTTAAATTATTTTGAGCCCGTAGAGCTCAGAAAGGAAAACTCTGTGCGTTTTGTCAAATAAATGAGCCCAAACTTTCATGACATCACATTTAAAGGGCCGGTGATCATGTATGTTTGAGCCAATCCACATACATGTTATGTTACTGACAACATGGATGCAGGTTGTAATCATTGGGCTTAAACATGCAAAATAGCCAGAATGGTTCTTTAAGAACTCAAGATTTGCAAATGTCAATGAGATGATTCTCATCCATTGTCCATACTCGCCTATCATTGGGCAGGTGCAGCCGGAGCATATCTCAGCATGCTTAGTGAGCCAAATTAAGTTAAAGGACCATAACAGTAATTTTGCATGGTTAAACCAAATAAATACCACCTGCACAGGGGCGGATCTAGGGTTAGTGGAGATCCAGGCTTAGCCCAGATCTCCACTGGAAAATCCAGGCAGGTAGCTTTTTTATCTACCAAAGAAATCTAAATATAAATTTTTGATACATTTGTTTAAGAAATGGAATGGAATCATGTTACATCTGTTAACAAGGAATATTTTTGAATATGAAGTTAAAAATCTTTTTAAATGAAAACCTTTACAATGCTCTAAACAGTGGAGCTATAGGGTGCTTTATGTCTGCTCCATCCACCAATTTGTTTCGACCAATCTGTTCACAGCAATATGGTTCCACCTTGGTGCTGAATTTGAGTAATTTGCAAAAATTACTAAGCAGCAGCTCAGTAGTTTAAAAAAAAAAAAAAATTTAAAAAATACTAAGCAGCAGCTGTTTGAATTCAATAAATTTTATAAATAAATTCATTTTAATTTTTATTCATTTTATTTTATGAATAAATTCATTTTTATTTAACAATATTTGATTTAATGTCTGAATTAATTTACATACATTTACATTAACAGCATTTAATTTACTTTGGTTTAAATTTGATCTAACAATACTTTATTGTATTATATTTCTCTAAATTTAATCTTTAACTCGTTTTCCCTCTTCTACTCCTTTTTAACTCGTTTTCTTCTAATCATTAACTCGTTTTCATCTCCTTTGTTAGCTCGTTTTCTCCTCATTTTAACTCGGTTTCTTCTTCTACACTTCTTTAACTCAGTTTCTTCTACTCTTTAAACTCATTTCCTTCTGCTACTCTTTAACTCGGTTTCTAGATGTAATACGTGTAGATGTCCATGAGATGGCAGCATAACGGTTTTGTTTTATTTGCAAGACTTTCCAATGTCTGTCAAATAAAATAAAATAAAATATTAAATTAAAAAAGACGTTTTTTTCCTACTTTTAAACTCGTTTTTTTCTACTCCCGTTTACTCGTTTTCTTCTTGTATTGCTCTTTAAGTTTTTCTTTTTTTTTTTTTTTTTNGTTATATGTCAGGATCACATTCACTCTGCATTACACTGACATCCTATGCTGCCATCCGGTGGACATACGGTGGTATTACAAGCATCAATTCATAACTGCACACACTAAAGCCTTAATTTAGCTCGTTTTCCTCTTCTACTCCTTTTAAACTCATTTTCTTGTTCTACTCCTCTTTAACTCGTGTTCTACTCATCTTGTTTCATCTTCTACTTCTTTTTAACTCGTTTTCTCCTTTCACTCCCTTTTAACTCGTTTTCTTCTTCTACTGCTCTTTAACTCATTTTCTCTTTCTACTCCGCTTTAAGTCGTTTTTACTAAGCAGCAACTTTTTTATTTATTTTTTTTTTTTTTTTNTACTATAGTCTTACTATAATTACTATGGATGTACTATACACTTACTATAACGTTTCTATAAACTTACTATAATGACTATAGTAAGTATAGTAAGTACTATACACTTACTATAGTCTTAATATACACTTACTGTAGTCTTACTACACACTTACTGTAATCTTTTTATACACCTACTATATACACTTATTACACATTTACTATAGTCTTACGATACACTTACTATAGACTTTTTATACACTTATAGTTTTACTATACACTTANTTTACTATAGTCTTACGATACACTTACTATAGACTTTTTATACACTTATAGTTTTACTATACACTTACTATAGTCTTTTTATATACTTATTATTGTCTTACTATACACTTACTATAGACTTACTATAGTCTTAAAATACACTTATATTAATCTTACTATACAATTACTATTGTCTTTTTATACACTTACTATNTAGTCTTAAAATACACTTATATTAATCTTACTATACAATTACTATTGTCTTTTTATACACTTACTATTACTATACACTTATTATAGTCTTACTATACATTTACTATAGTCATACATTTACTATAGTCATACTGTACACCTACAATAGTATTGTACACTTACTATAGTCTTACTATACACCTACAATAATATTACTATACACTCACTATAGTCTTACTATGTACTTACTGCAGCCTTACTATATACTTACTATAGCATTTACTATACACTTACTATAGTCTTACAATACACTTTACTAGTCTTTTTATGCACTTACTATAGTCTTACTATACACTTAACTATAACATTACTATACAATTACTATAGTCTTTTTATACACTTACTATAGTCTTACTATACATTTACAATAGTCTTACTATACATTTACAATAGTCTTACTACACACTTTTTCTGCACCTACTACAGTCTTATTATACACTTATTACTCATTTACTATAGTCTTAGTATACACTTACAACAGTCTTTTTATGCATGTACGATGGCCTTCTATACACTTACTATAGTATTTCTATACAAGTAATATAGTCTTTTTATACACTTACCATAGCCTTCCATACAGTAATTATAGTCTTACTGTAAACTTCCTATAGTCTTACTACACAGTTACTATACTCTTTTTATATACTTACTATAGTCTTACTATACACTTACTATGGTCGTACTATAGTCTTACTATACACTTACTATAGGCTTACTATGGTCTTACTATACACTTACTATAGTTCTTACTGTACACTTACTATAGTCTTACTATGTACTTACTATAGTCTTACTATACACTTACTGTACAATTACAATAAGTGTATAGCAAGACTATTGTAAGTGTATAGTAAGTGTACAGTAAGATTAAAGTAAAAGTATAGTAAGGCTATACTAAGTGTATAAAAAGACTATAGTAACTGTGTAGTAAGACTATAGGAAGTTTACAGCAAAACTATAATAACTGTATGGAAGGCTATGGTAAGTGTATAAAAAGACTATATTAATTGTTTTGGAATACTATAGTAAGTGTATAGAAGGCCATCGTAAGTGTGTAAAAAGGCTATAGTACGTGTATAGTAAGACTATAGTAAGTGTATAGTAAGTGTATAAAAAGACTAGTAAGAGTATTTTAAGAATATAGTAAGTCTATATTAAGGCTATAGTAAATATATAGTAAGACTATAGTAAGTGTACTATACAATTACTATGGTCGTACTATAGTCTTACTACTTACTATCATCTTACTATACACTTACTATAGTCTTCGTATTCACTTACTATAGTCTTACTATAGTCTTTTTATATACTTACTATAGTCTTATTATACATTTACTATAGTCTTACCATACACTTACTATAGTCTTACTATACACTTACTATAGTCTTATTATACACTTACTACAGTCTTATTATACACTTACTATAGTCTTACTACACACTTACTATAGTCTTGGTATAAACTTACTATAGTCTTGCTATAAACTTACTACAGACTTACTATAGTCTTACTATACACTTAACTATAACATTACTATACAATTACTATAGTCTTTTTATACACTTACTATTGTCTTACTGTACACTTACTATAGACTTACTAGTCTTATAATACACTTATTAGTCTTACTATACAATTACTATTGCCTTTTTATACACTTACTATAGTCTTACTATACACTTATTATAGTCTTACTATACATTTACTGTAGTCTTATACACTTACTATAGTCTTACTATACACTTATTATAGTCTTACTATACATTTACTGTAGTCTTATACACTTACTATAGTCTTACTATACACTTACTATAATACACTACTATATAGTATTACTATACAGTTAATATAGTCTTTTTTATACACTTACTATAGTCTTACTACACACATACTGTAGTCTTACTGCACACTTACTATAGTCTTTCTATAAACTTACTACAGACTTACTATAGTCTTACTATACACTTACTATAGTCTTGGTATAAACTTACTATACACTTATTATAGTCTTACTATACACTTACTATAGATCTTACTTTAGCTTTATTATAGTCTTACTAGACACTTACTATAGTCTTGCTATACACTTGCTATAGTTGTACTATAGTCTTTTTATATACTTAGTATAGTCTTACTATACACTTACTATAGTCTTACTATAATCTTATTACTTACTATAGTAGTAATATAGTCTTTTTATATACTTACTATACACTTACTATAGTCTTTTTTATATACTTACTATGTCTTACCATAGTCTTACCATACACTTACTATAGTCTTACGATACACTTTCTATAGTCTTATTATACACTTACTAGTCTTACTATACACTTATTATAGGCTTACTATAGTCTTACTATAGTTGTTACTATAGTTTTATTATAGTTTTACTATACACTTAATATTGTCTTACTATACACTTATATTAGTCTTACTATACAATTACTGTAGTCTTTTTTTATACACTTACTATAGTCTTGCTATACACTTACTATAGTCTTTATATACTTACTATAGTCTTACTATAGTTTTACCATGCACTTACTTTAGTCTTATTATACACTTAGTATAGTCTTGCTATACACTTACTATAGTCTTACAATACACTTACTATAGTCTTACAATACACTTTACTATAGTCTTTTTATGCACTTACTATAGTCTTGCTATACACTTATTGTAATTGTACAATAAGTGTATAGCAAGACTATAGTAAGTGTACAGTAAGACTATTGTAAGTGTATAGTAAGTGTACAGTAAGATTAAAGTAAAAGTATAGTAAGGCTATACTAAGTGTATAAAAAGACTATAGTAACTGTGTAGTAAGACTATAGGAAGTTTACAACAAAACTATAATAACTGTATGGAAGGCAATGGTAAGTGTATAAAAAGACTATATTAATTGTATAGGAATACTATAGTAAGTGTATAGAAGGCCATAGTACGTGTGTAAAAAGACTCTAGTATGTGTATAGTAAGGGTATAGTAAGTGTATAAAAAGACTAGTAAGTGTATTTTAAGAACATAGTAAGTCTATATTAAGGCTAAAATAAATATATAGTAAGACTATAGTAAGTGTACTATACAATTACTATGGTCGTACTATAGTCTTACTANTAAATATATAGTAAGACTATAGTAAGTGTACTATACAATTACTATGGTCGTACTATAGTCTTACTACCATCTTACTATACACTTACTACAGTCTTTTTATACACTTACTATAGTCTTACTACACACTTACTGTAGTCTTACTACACACTTACTGTAGTCTTGGTATACACTTACTATAGCCTTATTATACACTTACTATAGTCTTTATATACTTACTATAGTCTTACTATACACTTACTACAGTCTTACTAGACTCTTACTATTATAGTCTTACTACACAATTAAAATAGTCTTTTTATACACTTACTATAGTTTTTATATACTTACAATGGTCTTATGATACACTTATTATAGTCTTACTACACACTTACTATACACTATAGTGTTACTACAAGGCTTACTATAGACTTATAATCTTGCTACACACTCACTATAGTCTTAATATACACTTACTAGTTTTACTACACACTTACTATAGNAATCTTGCTACACACTCACTATAGTCTTAATATACACTTACTAGTTTTACTACACACTTACTATAGTCTTTTTATACACTTACTAGTTTTACTACACACTTACTATAGTCTTTTTATACACTTACTATAGTCTTACTGCACACTTACTATAGTATTTTTATACACTTAATATAGTCTTACTATACACTTGCTGTAGTGTTACTATAGACTAACTATAGTCTTCCTACACGTTTACTTAGGCTTCTCACTGGTTTTAATAGACAACATCACATTACCCCAATCCTGGCTTCCCTCCACTGGTTCCCTGTTCGATTTAGAAGTGAGTTTAAGATTTTATTAATCACTTTTAAAGCACTCCTGGGTCTGGCTCTGTCTTACATTACTGAAATGTTGACTCCATATGAGCCAGTTTGCAGCCTTCGATCTTCGGGTCGGATTTTTCTGGCTGTTCCAAAGTCGAGGCCGAAATCCAAAGGTGACCATCAGGGCCCTTCTACTTTGGAACGACCTGCCTGAGGAGATAATGCTCGCAGCTTCAGTGTCTTCTTTTAAATCTCTTCTTAAAGCCCATTTTTATAGACTTGCTTTTATGTGATGTCATCCTTAAATTGTCCTTTTTCTTGCTTTTATTGTCTTATCCGTATTTGTTGTTTATGTATTTATTTATATGTTCATTTGTTAGTGTTTTATTGGCTTTTTTTTTTTAGTTTTTATTTTATATTTTACTTTTTACCTATTCCCTTGTTTATCATTTGTGTTCTTGTTTTATTNTTAGTTTTTATTTTATATTTTACTTTTTACCTATTCCCTTGTTTATCATTTGTGTTCTTGTTTTATTTGTAGCTTAACTGAACTTTTCCTGAATTTTGTCCTGCTCTTCTTTTGCCTGTCTGTCTGGCTTTCTGCTGTTTTATTGTATTGCTTTGTCTGTCAAAGCACTTTGTAAACTGTTTTTAAAGGTGCTCTATAAATAAAGTTATTATTACCATAGTCTTACTATACACTTACTATACAATTATTAGTCTTTTTATATACTTACTGTACTCTTACTTGTATAAGTATAGAAAGTGTATAGTAGTGTATAGAGTTACCATAGTCTTACTATACACTTACTGTAGTCTTATAGTAAGTGTATAGTAAGACTTAGTACAACTATAATTTACTATAGTCTTACTAAGACTATAATAAGTGTAAAGTAAGACTGTACTAAGTGTATATTAAGACTATAGTAAGACTACTTTAAGTGTATAGTAAGACTATACCATTAATACAATTGTTTTTACTGTAACTTTGCATTGATCTTTTTAATGTCCCTACNGTAAGACTATACCATTAATACAATTGTTTTTACTGTAACTTTGCATTGATCTTTTTAATGTCCCTACTTTTACTCTAATTATTCTAATATTGGGGCTTTAGTGTTTTATTGTTGCATGTTTTGGTTTTTTTTTCTTCTTTTACTGTAAAATGTATTGGGACCATGATGTATGGTGATTTTGCACTTTAAATAAATTGATTGATTGACTATATTAAGTGTATAGGAAGGCTATAGTAAGGTAAAGTAAGTTATGGACTAAAATGCAAACATGCTTGTTGCAGCACCACCTTCAGGCAAATCCGCATTTTTTTTTTCCCTGAGTAGTGGGTGAGATGTTGAACCAATCTGTTAAGTTTTAGTCACCCTAGTTTTTAGAATGTTTGCGGAAGAAATGCTTAAACCAAAATTTGCAAAAAATTCAAAATGGCGGATAAGCTACAAGTTGGAAAGGGGTGTGGCTTAAATGGATAGATGCGTCTTAGCCCAAGGAATACAGAGAAAAAAGTTTGATTCTATGATCTACGGTTTAGAAGTTATTGAAGAAAGTTTACTGTGGGTGTTATAGCGCCCCCATCAGGTCAATTTATAATTCATTTTATGCAGATGTCTGTAGTAAACATGTCCACCAAGTTTGGTTACAGTAGACTAATTCCTTCAGGAGATATACCACATGTTGTACAATTAGCCACGCCTACAACTTTCTCAGCCAATTGCAGCAAAATGATTTAGAGTATCAAAAAACTGAAATGGTACATGTCTTGGGCCAGACATGCCACCTGCAAGTTTTGGTGATGATTGAGCTAAAATTGGAGGCGGAGATATGAAAAAACTGTTTTGGAAACAATTCAAAATGGGAGAAAATCTAGTTGTGGGGAAAGAGTTTGGAATATACCATTGGATGCATATAGATCCAGGGAAAAAAGAATTTCGATTGGTTGATGACTCAATTTTTTCCAGACTTGTCCACCAAGTATGGTTAGATGAGATTAATTCCTTCAGGAGATATACCACATTTTGTAGCAGATGTTGTAAAATTAGCCACGCCTACAACTTTGTCAGCCAATTGCAGCAAAACAGTAAAGA
>VXCM01001026.1:4975-126291 GCA_014773175.1 Lucifuga dentata | reverse complement strand
CTGACCCCTGTGAGCTCACTGCTCAAACAGTGGGCCTCGGGTCTTTGGTGTGGTCACTTTCCCAACACTTCTGACTGATGAGTGATTCCATTCCCACACACAAATTATGGAAATGCTGCAAAAGAGACAAGGAGCTGCAGCTCTGCAGCTGCTCAGTGGTCCCGCCAAAAAATAGATTTACAACCTCATATTTTACTTTTTAATAGTATTTTAATAAAAATTTATGTCACATTGTCTGACATTTGTTTCCCTACAAACAGAAGTAGTGACTTTTTATACTTATATAAGGACAACAGCCACAACTAGGTTTAAATGTAGATGTTATGCAGGCAAAAATATACCTTAATTTATCATACATGTCTGAACTCTACAGACTTTACAGGCTTTTACAAGGCTTCTAATTTCAGATTCAGCTTTCTTGAAAGCAAGTGAACTTTTTTTTTCCAAAATGATGAGATCATCCCACATGTTTAAGAATTTTTCTTAAAGGACCATACCATGCATGTTTGAGCCTAATATATTCAATTTTCATGCATGTAAGGTTACTAACAATTGTTTCCCAAAGCATACTACTGGAACGGTGAGTTAAAAATGTTTTTCCTACCTTCTAGACCGCCATTGGTTTCAGTTCATTCTGNCTGGAACGGTGAGTTAAAAATGTTTTTCCTACCTTCTAGACCGCCATTGGTTTCAGTTCATTCTGGTCCGCTATTAAAATCAACTTGTTGATACTTAAAACATTCTTGGGATAGGTAATCCATTATTGCGAACAAGATGTGTATTCTTTTTTTTTTTTTTTTTTTTTTTTTTTTTTTTTGAAGTTTCATAATTTTAGTGTTTAAGCTCAATAAAAAGAGTGGAGTGACCGTATGTCTCCACTGGGGAATATAATCCTGTGTTTATGAGAAATTTTAATGACTTCATAAGGATGCTTAACTATTACCAGGTGAAACATCGATTTTTAAGGTGGGTGTATCACTTGAATATTTGATTTTGAAATATTAAGAGATTTTGNACATCGATTTTTAAGGTGGGTGTATCACTTGAATATTTGATTTTGAAATATTAAGAGATTTTGCAAACTACCAGGAAAGCTGAAATATGGTTTTATCCTTTGGGAAATGATTGTCTGCAACCTTATGTGTATGAAAATTGAATATATTAGGCTCAAACCTGCAAAATGGCCAGTATGGTCCTTTAAGGTCAGGCAGTGTTTTGTTATGGCTACATTTTTATTCTAATTTCAAATATTATTGAGTTGTTTTCACTTAACATCATTTGATATTCTTTTTACTGTAACATGACACAAGTCAATTATATTAAATGATTTTTTTTTACAGTGTGCACTGATGCCACCAAACCACATCACAGCACATTTCCTGTCCATTGACGATAAAGTGATATGATTTATGTTTACGTTGACTCCACCTTTACTTTAAGATGCCCTGAGTGTCACTCTGCACTGAGTAAAAACTCTTAAACTTGTCTACATCTTCCCACATCTCTCATTCTTCTAACAAAAGTCATAGAGAACACAGAGACGTGAGAAGTTAAACCAAGATGTCGTCCTCTGGCTGGACAGAAAGTGTGGCTTAAAATAAACAAAGCAGATCGTTGGCTGGGAGGAGGCAGTGATGTCAGAGCGCCCCCGCCGAACTGCAGCTGTATTAATGGCACACAGTATGTGTGTGTGTGTGTGCAGCTGTGGTGAACAGTGGCGCAGTGTGAGGAGTTGGAGGACGGAGGATGGACGAGGCTTCTGTGTCGTACTGATGGAGGGATGATGGGGACGTCGGGGAGGAGGCTCAGCCAGAGACGGCGCAGACGTCTCGAATGTCTCCAACCAGCGACCAAACCGATGAATGAACAGCAGCCTCAAAACTGTGTCACACAACAAACATCCATACATTTAGATAAGTCACACGTGACGTTACGTCTGTGAAAGAAGTGTGAGGTCATTCTAGCAAGTTCTGCTTTTCGGTCACTATGGAACATAACCCCTGAATTTTATACCTGAAAAGCCCTTTAAAGGACTATACCATTGATTTTGCATGTTTGAGCCTAATATATTCAATTTTCATACATGTAACGTTACCGACAATTATTTCCCAAAGCATACTACTGGAATGGTGAATTTAAATTTTTTTTTTTTTTTTTTTTTTTTTTTTTTGTACCTTCCAGACCGCCATTGGTTTCTTTTCATTCTAGTACACTATTAAAATCAACTTAAAATGTTCGTGGGATAGGTAATCCATCATCATGAACAATACGTGTATTCAGGGGTTTTTTTTTTGTTTGTTTTTTTTTTTTTTGNCTCCACCGGGGAATATAGTCCCAAAAGAAGACCTGCGTTTATCAAAAAATTTAAACAACTGTGACTATAAAATTTTGTGTAACTATTAGCAGGCGAAACATCAGTTTTTAAGGTGGGTACATCCTTGAATATTTGATTTTGAAAGATTAAGAGATTTTGCAAAATATCAGGAAAGCTGAAATACGGTTTTATCCTTTGGGAAATGATTGTACCTTATGTGTATGAAAATTGAATGTATTTGGTTCAAACATGCAAAATGGGTGGTATGTCCTTTAAAAACATGATGTATTCAGATAAACACAGCCCTCTGGAGAGTTTTGTCTGTTGATTTCAAATAAAGTTTTAACCCATTCAAAACAGCATGCCTGCATCTGTAAAATGTAGACGCTGCAAAAGGAAAAAGGCAGCATTACTCTGAGCCTGAATACTGCATACAGACCCAAAGATGACTGGGAGGATGCAGACAGTCTGTTTTGCAGCAAGAATTGGAGGATATCAACCAATCAATGCCTAGTCTATGAAAACAACAATATTCATGACTGCTGAGTTAGCCTCAACATATAAAACACCACTCTACTATAATATCAAACCAAGTTATGGAAGCTAGTGATGGATCTCATTTTGACATGCAGCCCATGATGTTATACTTATTATGTTAAACCTCTAGTACATGCTGGTGCTCAGTAGCCATGATCCTGACTTCAAAAAATTGGCTTCTTCTTAAACTGTAGTAGAGCCGAGCAAAATTCTGGACAGTTCAAAAATCTATCTGATCACCATGCTGCATTTAATCAGGCTTCACTGTCCTCAAAGAGTGCAAGAAAAGACAACCGTTATGCTGAAAGGTGGCCTGATTCTGAAAACAAAGGCAGGCAGACACTTTTTGAATCAGGCCTGGTTTGGCAAGTCACAGACGAATTCTCAAAGATGGGCCAAATTTGAGCTTTCTTGAGTGTAGTTTGATGTGTACTTTGATGTGTAGTTCAATGTGTAGTTTGACATGTGGTTTGATAATGGCCATAGTGGCAGATTAATTGCCCAAATAATCTATGACTGAGTGATTTCTGATATGTTCTGATGAATTTCGTTTGGCTCTCGTGTGGTTTGGGATGTCTACCGAGATGATTTCTTTGAGTCAGAATCAGATTCCCTGACATTCACAGTGGACACAGTGTTACTGTTTTCAATGGAACAATGCTTTATTGGAGCTCGTCAGGCAACACGGTGGCATGGCAGTTAGCACTGTTGCCTCACAGCAAGAAGGTCCTGGGTACGAATCTGACTCGGTCCTTTCTGTGCAGTTTGCATGTTCTCCCTGCGTGGGTTTCCTCCGGCCGCTCATGAAATGTTAGGTTCGGCGAATTGGAAACTGTAAATTGACTCTCTCTCTCTCTCTCTCTCTCTGTGTGTGTGTGTGTGTGTGTGTGTCAGTCCTGTGATAGGCTGACAACCTGTCCTGGGTCTCCCTGCCTCTCACCCAGTGACTGCTGGGATGTCATTGGGCAAAGCCTATTTCAGGAATTTTCCAGAGATGAGTGTCACTTTGACCTTAATAAAGTTTTATCTTCTACTATCAGTGTCTATAACAAAACAGAATAAGATGGCATTTGAAAATACTTAAACATGTTGAAATAATCATACTGGAAAATAGAAAATATAACTTTTAAGACTCATAGATTATAGATGTAAATGATGGATAAGATGGAGAGTTTTTTATTTTAAAGGACCCATTTGTCAAATTTTAGGGGGTCAAACATGGCGTCTACCCTCGTCTTCGCTGTGCATCGTTTGAATGGCTGAACGCAGCGTAGGCGAGCAGCGTTGACGTTTTGCAGGAGGTGATGGGTTGTTGATGATCATTGTGTGTGTGTGTGTGTGTGTGTGTGGAGGTAGGAGGGTGGGTGCTTCATCATATGGACAACTGCAGTCTCTCTCTTCTCCCTCTATACCCCTCTCCAAAAAAATGAACCCACATCAGCCTAACACTCGGTGGCAGTTCGCCTCTAGTCGTACCTGAGAAGAACCAATCGCTGCAGATTGTGGATGGATAATGTACACACACGCGTGCACGCACCCATACAGAGTTTCTTTTCACACATAAAAAACAACATGTCTGTCTCTGTAGAGTCACAGAAGGTCATTTCCAGCATTCTTTGGCATTTCTTAGACACTCCCCCTCTGCACATACACCCACACACTCCATCACTTATGTGTATGTGGGGGTGTGTGTGGGTGTGATGGGAAGGAGCGATGCTGGGAAGGAGGTCGTGATGTGACGTCAACCCTGTGATGCTCCCACACTTCCTCCTCTTTCTCCTCCTCCCACATCCACATCCGGTCCCCTCCCTTCATCTCCATCCTCCCTGCCTTTTATTCTGCAGTGCTCTCTCTCTCTGTGTGTGGTGTGTGTGTGTGTGTGTGTGTGTGTGTGTGTGTGTGTGTGTGTGTGTNACCGGGCTTGTGTGGAGGTGGGACATGAAGGAGGAAGTGAGTGACCCGTAACAGAAAACAAGCAGCCGAACCTGCTGCACGTCACCGTGACAACATGGAGGCTGAAACAGGAAGGACGAGGAGCATTTTTTTTGACTTTTTCAGGCTGCGTGAGAGTCCATAAGTCACATTTATCCACCACCACATGTTTGATAAACATACAAACCTCTGATGACACACCAAAGGAAGACAGAGATGAATTACTGGTTTTCTTTAAAGAAACACACAAAAATTATCTTAAAGAGGAAGATGAAGAGGAGAGGAAGAGGAAGTATTTAGGAACATAAACCAAGGAATCAGCCAGTGCAGGGAGACTGTTACAACTTTTTTCTAGACACAAATCAACTTATTTTAGGGATTTTCTGGGTTCAGTGTAAATTTTCTTGGTTTCAGTGCAGTGATCTGCCTGATTGTGTCTTATATGACACTGCAGAAACAGGCTGATTTGTGTTGGAAACCAGACAGGAGACTGGAAACATAATAATTTAACAGTGCAGCTACATGTTTGCTTCATATGATCCTAAATATATGTATGTTGCATTTTGTATTCCAGCAGAAGATTCCCTAAGTTTTGGATCAGAGAGAAAATTTGTTAAAGATTCACAGGAAGATTAAGAGGAATAAAGAGAGATTTAGATAAAAAGATGCAGGGGAGTCATTATTGTAAAAAAAAAAAAAAAAAAAATCCTAAGTTATTTAGTCCCTTTGAGACACATTTACTGTCAGAGACATTCTGCAGCTACTTGTCATCTACCATCAAGCCAATAAATACCTTATTTTCTAAAATAAATAAATAAATAAATTCCTGAAATAATTGACTCTGAATAATTGAATTTCAAATCAGTGCCAGATTTATTCACCTGTCTTAAATAAACACTGACTATAGAATACTTTGAATTTACTTTACAATAAGAAATGTAATACTTATATTCAATTTAATAATCATCAAATTGAACACAGTTGCACAATTTAAGGTAACACATCCAGACTCATTTAATGGGTTTTTAACATTAATAACCCCTATTAATAACCATGTAAATTATTCAAAAAAAGACATTTAAAAATCCCATTATCACCAGATAATTCATTAATCAACCCATGAATAAATCCCTTTACAATCTTTTTTTAAACCTATGACATTTTTAATTTCCCTTGAAATTCCCTTTATTCTCAATGCATTTAGCAGTATTTTCTACAGATTTCCTGAAAGTGAAAATGTTGGGATCGCTATTAGAATGCAAAATAGAGTTCTGTAGGTTTTAACACTGACTAGCAGCAAAATATGAGATTGTGAAGATGGATTCACTGGTACTTCAGTTTATTAAGAATCTAATATTTTCAGGACTCAATTACAGGTACAAATGACTTGATAAGGTAAGAATTTCCCCACTGAGAAATAGACATTTGAAGTGTCTCTTACATTAATCAGATTTGATATTTTCTAGCTTGTGTAGTGAAAAACTGAATGGGAAATTGATCAGTGATCAGTCTATAGCTCATCAGCAGATGCGAGCGAGGTTAAATGTTTCTAACGATCCTCCTGATCATTACATGGTTCTCCTAATTATTTCCTCCAGATATCTTTGGCATCAATATCAGTGCCAATACTGATCAATTCCTTGTCCAGGCTGAAGCAACACTCACTAATGCTAAAGCAGCAGATAAATCAGGACTTCTTTTAGGCAACTTTTAGGATCATGGATGTTGAAAAATGATGAGGAATAAACAGTTTCTTTGTTCTCGATTTGATGAGCGCTTTAAACAAAAAAAAAAAAAAAAAAAAAAGAATTACCGGTATATATATTCATGTTTCTATGTGTCTCTTTCAAAGGTATTTTAATGTGGATTAGTAAAGTTGACTTTGTGGTGCACAGTACATAAATACAATTTTGAACGTCTTATTTTCTTTAAATATGTGAACAATTTGAAAAGTGAGATTATTTCAGCATCTTCACAATACAAATCAACTGTCAGCATGTTGAAATAATACAGAATAAGGCATATATCTGCATTAGAATCAATAAAACAATAAAACTAACATTTGAGTTGAGAAAATTCCTGAAATTGGTTGATTTCTATTGAAAAACCAATTGAAATCTCATTTGTTTTAAGAAAATTAGACTTTGTTGGGCTCAATAAATGCCTAAAATGGCTTAATAACATGGAGGTAGTTGTGTTGGAAAGTCTTTGTATTGAGCTTTTATCCTTTAAAACTCATAAAATGTCACCAGAACTTATTTAATGTCCAAACAAACAAACAAACAAAAAAAAAAACATTATCTCAGTGAAAATTGATGGTGCGTTTACTGGCACTCAGATAACTGACCATCAGTGATATTTTCCCAGCCTGTGTTGTGCAGAGAAATACACACACACACACACACACACACACACACACACACACACACACATACACACATACACACACAATAATCCAATGATTATTCTGGGAGGTGTGTGTGCAGGCAACACACTGAGAGCGGATTACACAAGCAAATTAGTCTGAGGAAACCCAACTCATCTGATGCTGAGGGGATACAACGGTGTGAAAATCAAACAGACCCCCGTCCCAAACCAGGAGGCCAATAATACAGCACACAGAGCAGATTTACCCTGCTGACACCTCACACACCTCACACACATTCCTGCTCCCAGAGCTTTCTGTGTTACAGAAAAAAATGCCTCATATACCAGAGTGAAATAATGGTTTCTTAAAAAAAAAAAAAAAAAAAAAGTGAATCTTCTGGAAAAGTACCACTTTTCATGACATGCATGACATGCAGAGAGGTATTAAACTTTATGAAGACGCTTTCTTGCAAAATAGACATTAATTGTACTGTAAATCCCTATAAAAATAGATGAATACATACTTATGGAATAGATCTTTCCAGTTTTCTGGAAAATCAGGAAACATTTCCACAAAGCATCCTGATTGTCCACTACCAAACTTTTCTCATGAATTAAAAAGAATCATAGTAAAAATCACATGACTGACTTACTAAACTGCCAAATTAATATGGCATTTAAAAAAAAAGAATGTTGGACTTTTTAATCACAAGAAGAATACATTTAATAAAGCATATTTTTTTTCTCAACCAAAATCTCCCTTTTGCAGTCATAACTTAAAAAAACAATAATAAAACAGAATTTATTGAATTTGTCTGAAGAAATATGGATGACCTGCATGAATTAAAAAAAAAAAAAAAAAAAAAACAGGAACATAAAGGAAAAACATGGAACAAAAAAACTGATGCTTCCAATGATTATTAATTCTTTATTATACACCAACAGCAGAATCAGTACACACGAATTTGGTCTTTATTGGCTTGTAATGGCATCCTTTATCAAAAGGATAAAGGACTTGGAAAAGGTCACGGTTTGTTAAACAAAATTAAAATGATACATTCCTGAAGAATTATGCAAATTATAATCCCCAAAATGCCACAAAAGGCGGCAACAAAAGCACACCAGTGGAGCGACAATAAACCTTCCAAGCAGCTTTTCAGGAGGAAAGTGCGAATAAAGAGAGAAGCTCTGGGACTGGATCTACTCGGGAAATATTAGTTTCAGTCCAACAACTTGGAAAAAATGTCTCAGCTTGTAAAATACTTAATTATCACTCTTTTTGCTTTGGCCTCCATCTTTTCCTTTCAGGGCCCATAAAAGAAAAAATAACTCAGAAAGTGGATTTTGGGGGATTTTTTTAAAAATAGTAAATTAGTTAAAATTTCCAAAGACAAGCTCCCTTTTCATTTCTAATTTTCATTTCAAACAAGTGAGGGTCAAATAAAGAGAGTTTAAGTGTCTGCAGGCCCAGAAACATAAAGCCTATATGGGCTGAAATATGAAAGATGGTGATGTTAAAATAATAATACTAATAAACAACATGCAAGAGGTGGCAAATGTTTAAAAAAAATAAGCACATTTCATTCAGTAAAAGAGGATCAGAAGTGCAGGAGCGACCAGCAACAGATGTCCAGGCACAATTCTCGGGTTGGATTTGCAATTTCACAAGAATTGCGTTTGGACAATCAGCAGCTGGAGCTCAAAATGTGAACCAAATCGTTGAGATCAGACACGAAACAAAGCAAGCAAAAGCAGCATTTATGTGAAGATGAAGCTTTTTTTTTTTTTAAAAAAAAAAAAAAAAGAGGTCTGGAAAAGGCAAATAATGTGTTTAGAAGTGAATTCTCCTCTGTAAAAAAAACAAAAACAAAAAAAACGATTCACAAGCATTCAGAGTCAGCAGTCAACTTGGGATTCTACAGATATTCATCAGAAATATCAAGAGGCCAAATCAGACATATTATCCAATTACAGCCGCTCAATTAGCCATCCTCCAGTTTCCTCAAAATAATCCCAAAATCAGCCGCTCGGGGTTAAAAAACAACAAAATCCCCTCCCATTCATAAAGCAGCGACACACAGATAATAACTTTTAGTAAATCGGGAGGATGATAATAAAGGACGAATCCAGGGAAACAGTTTTAAAACAGAACTCCTCTCCGCCATATCTGCACCTGTTAAGACGCATCTCTCTCCTCCTTCCTGCCTCTGGTAGTTTCCACCTCCAAAAAAATAAAACATCCCAAAAATATTCTACCAGCCTTTTCCCCTGCACTCTCCTTCATTTTTCACGTGCGAAATACGAATTCAAAATAACGGGAACGTGTTGCAGGATGAGGTTTGGTTGCACATGGATGATGCACCTGCTCCTCCGTGTGTAGTTCCAGCAAAAAAGAAAAAGAAAAAAAAAGAAGCAGATTTATACTCCAGCAGCGGATGATGGAATCGGAGAGGCGGGCAGAGACGCATTTCTATCCGGGATGGGTGCAGGGAGGGCGGGCAGCGGGAAGAACATCCACCGCCGCTCTCCGTTCCTGATCCCCCCGTTCTCCTCACCGTCAGCGTCCTGATGCATGGGGGCTTTTTCTGGTGCCGCTCCAACAATAAGGCCGATGTGTGTGTGTGTGTGTGTGTGTGTGTGTGTNGAGAGAGAGAGAGAGAGAGAGAGAGAGAGAGAGGTCCGCTCTTGGTACTGAAATCTGAATAAACACTCACAGTAGAGGGGTGATAATAAATGTCCATTGTGCATGCAGGAGGAGAAGTAATGAATCTGCACTCTGTGTGTGTGTGTGTGTGTGTGTGTGTGTGTGAGAGAGAGAGAGAGAGAGAGAGAGAGAGAGAGAGAGAGAGAGAGACCTCTTAAAGACACAACAGTCACTTTTTTCTTTTTCTGTTCTCAGCTTTTGCTTTTTTCTCTCATTTCCAATGACAGTCAAAAGATTCTTCCTGCAAAACCACTCTCTCTCTCCCTCTCTCCCTCCCTCTCTCTCTCTCTCTCTCTCTCTCTCTCTCTCTCTCTCGCACACACACACACACACACACACAGATATACTCACAATGTGATGATAAACAACACACAATAATAATAATAATAATAATAATAATAATAGTAAAACACTAAACTTTTGCTGTCATAAAAAAATCAAAAAATGACTTTTAATGTTTGAATTTTTAATATATTTTTAATATAAAATTAGT
This sequence comes from Lucifuga dentata, assembly GCA_014773175.1. Lineage (NCBI taxonomy): Eukaryota > Metazoa > Chordata > Actinopteri > Ophidiiformes > Bythitidae > Lucifuga > Lucifuga dentata. The sequence goes on along the minus strand of VXCM01001026.1, from coordinate 115,944 downwards.
ATTAACTTGAGTGGGTTTTTACTTAAAACATGCTGTGTTTTCATGACATTTACTCAAGCTAAAAATATGAATCTAAACAAATCCATTTTACTTTCAGAATAGCAAAAATTCTCCATTTTCTTCCCTAAATGATTCCTTTCTTTTAATTAGCATCTGTAACTATGATGTATATCATATGAATATCACTCATAAATGTTTATATCACTTATATATCAAAAGTTTGTAATGTCTATTCTGCAGGGAAAAAGATAAGAAAAAAAATAAGACATAATGAACCTTAATCAATATTAATTCATTAATAGACCAACAAACACTCATTTTAACTGAGTTATGCCAGAAATGCTAAAACCTGTTGCACTGTGGTTACAGACACTCAGATATTTGCAAATTTAGAAGTCAAGTTAGCATTCAAAAACTGTGCCAACTGTTATAACCACTAGTTGGCGCTATGTGGGCAGTAGTTATGTACAGATATGATTGTAACATTTTATGTTAAAATTGTTTTTAAGTATTTTAAAATATGTATTCCACTTGTACACATTACTGTACACTGAACCTTAGGTCTTAAGATCAATTATAACAAAGTTTTCAGTAGAACTTGTTGAGTAGTGAAATCATTATAAGCTATAGAAACTCAGTGTGTTTACATGTCTTCTGTTTCTGCTATAAACTAACAGGCTACAAACCAAATAGCTGAAGATATTTTCATATTAACCACATCAGTTATAAGTGTGATTTTGATCTCTGAAAGGTAAAAACCAAACTTTAACCAAAAACTTATTCAAATCTTACTCAGATTATTCTAATTATAAATACTCTAAAATCTGAGCCAAAACCAAGTTAAACAACTGTGGCCAAAATGTTGTTATTTTTGATTAAAAAAAAAAACAACAACAAAAAACTATTTCACAGAAAAATGGATTTGTCACATTTTGTATAATATGAGCTAAAAAAAAAATAGTGTTTAGTATAATTGCAGTTTTGGGGAAATAGACTTATTTGATTTCATACTGGGAATTAGACTAGAGCAGTGGTTCTCAAACTGTGGTACATGTACCACTGGTGTTATTTGAAGCGCGCCCTGGTGGTACAAGAGATAAATAGATAGACCATTTTAGCTACTGACTTCCAACCGAAAACAACCAGAACACAACATGGTGGATGCTGACCAAACACTCACCCACTAGCCTTGTACTTCATGGGTGATGTAACAGGTGTGTTTCATGTTGATGTCAACATGTTACAGAAAAAGGCTGAATCCAAGGGCCGCTCAAAAAAAAAAAAAAAAAAAAAAAAAAAAAANTTTTTTTTTTTTTTTTAATGGGAACTTCAAGTTTTGCAGTTCTGACAATGTTCAACACTTACTCATGTTACACTATAAAAAATGAGGGGAAAATAACAAAAAACATTATACTGTATGTCACCTTTAAGAGCATCTTGTAAATGGCAGTCTTCACACAGGCTATTCTTCTTTTTCAGGTTTAAAATTCTCTCTTATTCTATCATTTCCTAAGACGTGTTACAAATCCATAAGAAATGGTCCAAAGGCCCTGACATTTGACCTCCATACTAACATTTCTTTTTTTTTTTGCCTCTTTTTTCTCTCTGTTTTCAATGAGAGTTTAAATATTTTGTGACCGTCTAAATTGTGTTTTTGCACTCATAATATGTGGAAAAACTTCATAACTTGTAAATGATTGAGGCTTATATCAGGTTGGGTGACATGAAATAACTTTATCTCTCTGGGATTCAGTGGAGAACTTAATTATTTCATGATGCTTTGACTTTTTAGAGAGAAAGTCTTTCAGAAAACATTGGTAATGCTTGTGGCCTGAGTTGAAATCTGCTCAAATATTGGCACTGTGTCAGGTTTTTAAGACCCATATGGGCTAAACACTGGGTGCTGATCCAGCATGGAAATCTTATTTTTCTCTTGCACTCATTTAGAGCAACACAATCACCTAAAACCCCTAAAAAGTAAACAGTTAGCTTGTAGCAGGTGTAGAGGTTAAAAGATAAATTACTCATCAGCCTTTGGCTTCAGGGTAATGATGGGACCCTTCCTGTCCTTCTTTTAAGACACAGAGTGGATTCCCTCCTCTGCACTGCCTGGTCGGTATAGTGAGTTAACGTTTCCGTTGCTGGGAACGTCTCTGCGCGTTGGCTGCTCATTTGCCTCTTAAAGGGTCTGCCCTGCTGCTGCCTTTTCATGGCCCTGTAAGAATAATTTAGTGCGGGAGGCCCAAGATCACTGGAGATTATGGCTATGAAAGGAGAAAGGACGCGTTATTAATGCTTGCTCATCGGAAAGAGGCAAATGAGAAAGGATCCCCAACGGGCCCGAATTCACTGTAACACACTCCTCTGCCATGGGAACCCAGGATGACATCAGTGTGTTTCGTGATTCTGGAATAAAAAAAAAAGAAGCCTCATGAAAAAATATAGTAATACTGTAATACATTATTAAGAGGAGTCTGCAAAACAGCAAGTCCCTGCTGGAATATTATACTGATGCAAGAGGAGATTAAAAATACCATAAAGTACATTAAGTCACTATAAACTTACTATTCAGTCCCAGTAAGACACTATGAGTCCCTATAGGAATATTACAGGAATATTACTATTATATTAAGGGGACATAGGGGATAAAGTACCTTAAAGTACAATAAGGTCTCTATGAGTGCTAAAAAGGCATTGACGACCCAATAATGAATATCATAGGAAAATAAAGGATAAATATGATGATACAGAGGAGATAAAAATACTATTAAAGGACAATTGCATCAATTTTCATCTTTATTTAACTGGCATAAACTGTGTGGTTAAAACTTACGACTGAGGACAAAAACACATTACCCTCCCTTTAAGAGGATTATAGGAATACTGTAGAGGTAAAATACAATAAAGTCACTGTAGACTCTTCAATAAACCCAATACTGAGGACAAAAGATATTTTAAGCCCATAAGGGATATTATATTATAATGACACTAAAGGATCATATGGTGTAAAAATACCATAAAAGACAATAAAGCAATTATTGAGTGCCAAAAAGAAGCTTCAAGTACTCATAAACAAATATAAAAATGAATTATAAATATAGCTATACCAAGAGAGAAACAAAAACAAACAACAACTAAAGGACCATATCACTGACTTTCTATGCATCCAAAAGGACTATATGAATACTATAGAGGAAAAAAAATGCATAATTAAATATCATAAAGTCACTCTATAGTCTGTATTGAGGACAAGAGAGACATTTCAAGTCCTGTCAGGAATGTCACAGGAACATCATGATTATACTGTCTTCAGGGACAAGACAAATCATTAAAAATTAGTCATTGGCCTAAGATAAAAAAAAATAAAATAAAATAAAATAAAAAAACATGGATGTTTATGCAGCTTCATGTTCATTTGAGCTAAAAACCAAAACTTCTTAATTTACTTTCATTTGATGTATTGCAACAAGATGAGACAATGTGCTGAGGATTTGTTTCAGTCTTTGTTTGTGAAATTAACAATACAGGCCCTAATTATCCATAGTTCTGTTTGGCTCAATGCCAGGGCTTCCACAAACATTTCAAGGTCCCCCAAAATAAATATACATTAGATCACATGGCCTGTTTTTCTTTATTATTTTTTTGTACAGTTTTTCTTTATTCATTAAAAGTGTTCATTATTTCTTGTACAAGTCACAGTTTAATCTCATGTCTGTACATCCCAGACAGAAAGACCCTCCAACCACCTGTGATAATCAAGCATTTTATGATGCTTTTCCTTTAAACTAGCTGCAATTGTAAGTTCGCATTTTCCTCCATTTCCCAGAAAACCTTCAGATAAAGGACAATACTGACAATATTGCATGTTTGAACCCAATTTATGAAACATCTTACATTACTAACAGCCAGTTTCCAAAATATACTGCTGGTGCAATAAATTTCAGATTTTTTTTTTCCTATCATCCAGACCACCATTAGTTTCAGTCCATTCCAGTATGCTATTAAAATCAACCTATAAAGTGTTGAAACATGCTTGAGATAAGTAATCCAGCACAGTGAAGAAGATGTCTATTAAGTTTTTTGTTGAAGTAACTTTATTTAACCAATGCAACACAGAGGTGCACCATAGACAATGTATTTCTCCATCAGGAAATATAGTCCCAGGAGAAGACGGCTTTTACAGAGAAATTAAAATGACGGCATCTTCTATAAACGTGCAGAAGGCGAAACATAGAATTTTAAGGTGGGTGTATCACCTGAACATTTTGAAAGTTTAGGGGATTTGGAAAAATAACAGGAAAACTAAAATAGGGGTTTATGTTTTGGAAATTGGTTGTCAGTAATGTAATGTAACACTTGAATGCTGTGTACTGTATTTTAGTGTTTCTTCTTCAGAGGCGTAGTTCTGTTATAATAACTCCACGATTACAAATTTGTACCGATAACTTTATTCTCCCTGCTTTCTTGATTTCGCCTCAACAAAAAATCCTACTCACTTCTTTCAATGCCAAGCCTCATGGGAATTGAAGTTCATTACTGATTCAACCCAGTATGGCAACCTGCATATTTAATAACACAGCATTCCCAATTCTAAAAATAGCACACTTCAGTTCCTACAGTAACATGTATGCAAGTTGTACATATTAGGCTCAAACATAATCGCTGGTATAGTCCTTTAAAATCAACTCTGCACCCGCTGCATGACAAACAAACAATCAACACAATCTAAGCAAATGAGCTGCATTAGTCCTGACAATGTATCTCATCAATGGAATTGGAAGATTTAGAATATTCCGCCTGTCATTCTGGTCTCTGTCCTGTTCACGTGAGTGTGCGACAGGTGGCTAGTGTTTTCTCTTCACTGATGGATTTCAGAAAATTCTATTTTAACACAACTTGTGTTTGAAAGCCCTTTTTTAGTCATAACTTCAGTCACAAGGCTCTCTAACAATAATGTGAGGTTATTTTATGGCCAGCTGGTAGACTTTTTCAGTTAGGTTGGTATGGCTGATGGCTCCAAATTCGCATTACCCGTAAGCCTCAGCTGCTGTTTGACTTCAGCCAAAGACTTGAATCTCAACAGGTTTGCCAGCCGGACACCATCACTGAACCAAAGCTGCTGAACTGATCCATTAATGATCCAAAATCTGAAAGTGATGGTGATTTACTTTATTTTTATTTTACTCTCCCTTGCTGCAGCTCCGGTGTGCACACTGAGTGAAAACAAACTGTTTTATGGCCTGTCCCTTGAAGGCATCCCATCAAGTACTGTATATCTTTCAACTTAGAGAAAGAGAAGTGTAAATGTCACAGTGAACATCAAATGTGCATTTTTTTTTTTTTTTTTTTTTNGCATTTTTTTTTTTTTATTTTTTTTATTGGAGTCAAAGTTAGATCATTATTATCAGTGATTTTCATACTGGATGGAAATGAATGCAAACCAAAAATCTGAAAGTTTACAATGTGCATTTGAAAATAACCAAAGTACTGAATTACAGAGGATTTGTAGTTAAAGAGCTAAAACTTGTATGGTCCTTTAATCAGCTTCAACAAAACAATCAGTGTGTATGGCAAGATATTCAAAAATGATCCATCTTGCTGAAGGAGTGTAAGTTTGTGTGTGAGTTTCCACAAGCGCAGCTCTTCTAATTAGCCTTCCCATTTGCAGTGGAGTCAGTGGGGTAGTTTTGTGTTTCTGCAGAGTTAAGCACATCTTTGGGCTTCAAGGGGAAGACCTCCCACCAGGCCTCTGTTAGTCCAAATACGCCTGGCCGTAGAGGATTGGGGGGGGGGNAGGATTGGGGGGGGGGTCTATAAGACAGGGTGTCCAGCCCTGCTGCTGACCTTTGACCCTTGCAGAAGAAAAGTTATTGAAGCTGCTGTTGAAGCTGACCAGTGAAGAGAGGCTGGGAAAGTGCCCTGATGGAGGCACAGGGTGGCTGAAGGGGGTCACAGCAGCGAAAGATGGTGGGGTTTTGGGAGGGTGAGGGGTGTTGAGGGTGTCAGAGAGTGAAGAAGTTTCCTTTGAGCCTCCCTCCACCATGTCCACAAGTGTGTCCCTGCTGCTATTGTGACTCTAAGCTACAGCAGGACAGAAGGCCTCAAACAAACGGGGTCTAAACAATGTTTGGCCCCTTTTGTTTCTCGCCTCCCTTTCTTCAGCCCTCCATCGCAATCTACTGGCCTCCTTTGTATTGATTTCCCTCTTTCAGCAGCTCGTCAGCCTCTTTCCGCTGTTTTATATGCTCTTTTCTGGCTTTTTTGTTTGCCACCTCGCCCCCTGCTCCCGGCTGAACCCTCCCTCCTCTGGCATTCTCTGCACTGTGAGAACGCAATACACCTCCTTGACTGGATGCAACTCATTAAAGACACCTAATTGATGAAGAGTGTAATTAGTGTGACAATAAGAAGGGGAAATCAATATGTTTTCTGCCAAAAGAACCACATCAGCGAGGACAAGATGGAAGAGAGCAGAGTGTGAGAAGCATATGTACAACAGAGAGATGAGGCCTGCAGGTTTTAATTCTCTACAACAAAAGGAGAGAAACTGAGCTCCACTAGGGTTCAATTCTCAAGTTAACACGACTTGCATTTGTTACTATCATGACACACACATGCACATAAATGCAAAGGTAGAAAGTGTCGTACTCAAGTAATTTTAAGGTATTGGTACTTAAAGGACTTTATCAGTGGTTTTGCATGTTTGAGCCCAATATGTACTACAAACCTACATACAGGTTATGTAACTGACAAACATTTTCCAAAAATAATACTGGAGGGGTAAATATTTGAACAGTTTTTCCTACCTTCCAGACTGCCATTGGTTTCAGTTCATTCCAGTATGCTAATAAAGGACCATACCATCCATTTTGTATGTTTGAGCCTAATATATACAATTTTTCATACACGTAAGGTTACTGACAACCATTTCCCAAAGGATTAAACCATATTTCAGCTTTCCTGATATTTTGCCAAATCTCTTAATCTTTCAAAATCAAATATTCAAGTGATACACCCACCTTAAAAATCAATGTTTCGCCTGCTAATAGTTACGCAGCCTTACGAAATCATGGTCGTTTAAATTTTTCGATAAACACAGGTCTTATTTTGGGACTATATTCCCTGGTGGAGACGTAGATTCACTCTGTGCTTTTTATTGCTCTTAAATGCTAAAATTATGTAATTTAAAAAAACCTGAATAGACATGCTGTTCGCAATGATGGATTACCTATCCCAAGAACATTTCAAGTATCAACAAGTTGATTTTAATAGTGNGTTCGCAATGATGGATTACCTATCCCAAGAACATTTCAAGTATCAACAAGTTGATTTTAATAGTGTATCAGATGAATTGAAACCAATGGCGGTCTGGAAGGTAGGAAAAAAATTATTAATTCACCGTTCCAGTAGTATGCTTTGGGAAATGATTGTCAGTAATGTTACGTGTATGAAAATTGAATATATTAGGCTCAAACATCCATAATGGGTGGTATAAAATGAACTTACCTTGTAAAACAAGGTCCCACCTCTGGCGCATACCTCCACCAAGGACGAAGAAGCCCAGACAAAATATGTCTGTTTCATAATACACTGGCCTAAAGAGAATTAAATTATTGTAATAATATGTCTCAATTGTTTGTCATAATAAATGGTATTTTTTTTTATGTATCTACATCCATACCAAATTGCACATATTGGTAATCTATTACGAAGATCAGATATCAGAGATCTGAAAGTCCCTTGATCACATAAGTGGAAGAAAAGTTAGTGATTTTGTTCTCTTTTGACTGATCAGACTTACTAAAGAAAAGACATTTGACATAAAGTTTGGATTGTCATCATTTTTGATAATGGTACTGGATGACTGATTGCTTTAAATCAGTTCAAAATGAGAGTCACTGTTAATCAGCCCTGCAGTTTATTAAGGAGGTAGTATGGCACTGGTCCATTTTGTAACTCTCGGGCAATCCTGTGGTTAAACCTCTCCTCTGCTCATGTTACAGGAAGAAATCAAAATGCTATTTTCAGCCATAATCCTGCTTTTCCACATGCAGCTCTTTCTTTTATTGCTTTGAATCCACAGCTCACGAGAGTATCAGTGCAATCTCGATAAATATCCCTTTTCTTTGCACAGTTTCACAGATTTCTCCACGTTTCGTTTTGCTGTCCCACAGCTTCAGCTTTGAGCAGAAGCTGAGTCCTGTGCTGGAGAGGCTGAGCTTTCCCTCTGTTTCCTCTGCTGTGCTGCGTTTCTTCCCTCTGCTGGTGAGGAGGGGGACTGCAGGTCTTGCAGGGAGAGCTGGGAGAGGAGGACGTCGATGCTCTGGTTCAGAACCAAACCCAGAACCTTCTGCTCCTCCTTGGAGAACCGTCCCAGGACGTGACGCTCCACTGACGTTTTCTCAGCTGGCCTGCCGATCCCAATCCGAAGCCTGAGCATCACCTGCAGGAGAGACGAGACCAGGTGTGACCTACCGCTCCAAACTATGTCACGTTTAGTATCTGATCTTTATTTTATTATGAAGAATGACACATGGATAGATTTCTAAAGCCATATATGCAAATAATGTTAGAAAACCTGAAAAAGTCATTATTACAAATGTTAAGTTTGTGCTTTAATTTCCTATAATTGCATTTTTTTTTGTTTTTTATTTGAAGAGTATGCCAACATCCTCCTATCTTGCATTCAGTCATGAAATCTGGGTTTTTAATAACTCTTCTGTGCTCAGGAACAAATGAGATAATTCATATAACTGTATTACTCAAAGTAACTAATTCCAGTGGGGGAAAAAAAAACACTTATAAACTAATTATTATTAAACACTGCTATAGTAGATGAAATAACCAAATATAGTAATAAAAATACAGTAAACCAAATTAATAAATATAGAAATAAAACAAATAAACGCTCAAAAATAATAAAAAATATAATACTAACAAAAGGTAAAAAAAAAAAAAAAAAAAAAAAGGTGCAAAAAGTAGTTCACTTACATCAGTCTGAAGACAGTCGACACAGGAACGGACTCCGTTATGGCCTCTGTGAGAATTTGGATAATTTGAATAACAAGATTATTTTTGGACACTCGACACTTAAATAGTTTTTTCTCATTTCTCAAGATCAAAAACAGATATTTACCACAAATACATAACAGATAATAGTTAGCTACACTACAGTATCCGCTTTCCTTATAGATCTGTTTAATTTTTTTTACAAAACCAAAAAAATCCCTTTATGGATATCTGATTTTAATGTTCTCAGAATCGCTGATGTTATAACTTGCAACGTAACGTCATTGCAAAGTTGGTTATTGAGTTAATTTAACAATCACAATAAATAAAACAATAAAACAAAAGTTAATCAACAGAAACCAGCATCCCCAAACTCCCCAACCTCCATGTCCTTTGCTTTCCACCTTCCTGTTTCAGTGTTAAACTACTTCCTGTTATTAGTTGTGCCTCATCCTCTCTGGCTGGGAAAAGGCATATTACTCCATTTTCAAGCGCATCATCTGCATTTAAAGACATTGCTCTCATTTCTCAAACATTTAATGACTCAACTTTAAAGGACCATACCGGCCATTTTGCATGTTTGAATCTAATATATTCAATTTTCATACATGTTACATCACTGACAACCATTTCCCAAAGGATAAAACCGTATTTCAGCTTTCCTGATATTTTACAAAATCTCTTAATCTTTCAAAATCAAATATTCAAGCGATACACCCACCTTAAAAATCAAAGTTTCACCTGCTAATACTTAGGCAGCCTTATGAAGTCATGGTTATTTTAAATTTTTCAATAAACGCAGGTCTTCTTTTGGGCCTATATTCCCCAGTGGAGACATACATTTACTCTGTGCTTTTTATTGAGCTTAAACACTAACATTACATAACTTTGAAAAAAACCTGAATATACGTCTTGTTTGTGATGATGGGTTACCTATCCCACGAACGTTTCAAGTATCAATAAGTTGGTTTTAATAGCGTACCAGAATGAACTGAAATCAATGGCGGTCTGGAAGGCAGAAACATTTTTTAACTCACCGTTCCAGTAGTATGCTTTGGGAAATGATTATCAGCAACGTTACATGTATGAAAATTGAATACATTAGGCTCACACATGCAAAATGGCTGGTATGGTCCTTTAACATGAGGAAGCTGAGGAACACCGACCTGGCACTTCCTCCATGTTTGATGCCGATCTTCCCCAAAGGTTTGTCCAGTTCATCATGGACGAGCAGGATGTCTTCAGGCTTGATGCCATATTTACCAGCTAAAGAGAAAAAACAACTTATTTCCATTCATACAAATGATTCAGCGTTGCTCCTCCTGATAAATGTTCAGGAACGCCCATCAATGAAGATCAACTACTTCAAGTTTATGATATATAGCTGTTAGCTGGGTTTATACTGAGACTGTTTTTACATCAATATTTAATCAAGATTTAAACTGAATTTAATTCATCTGGACTCAACTTCATTAAACCCTACAGAAGATCCTTATTTAATTGCAAACAAATTGCTTGAGAGAGAACAAGAAATCAATTTTCAATGCAGTATTTTACACTAATTAGTTGCAGAATGTTTTTTGGTGCTAAAATGGACATAAATGTAGATGAAAAATGGAACAAACAAAAAAAGTTCATGATGATATGACTGGGTTGTTTGTAGGGGGTTTCTGTTCTCACAAAGATGCTGAGCTAACGAGTGTTGGACACGACTCTATTTATCACTAAAATAAAACTTGCTGTACGTATCCTGAGCTCACCTGCTTTGGCCACTGACACTCCGTTGACGTTCATCAGCAGTTTGGGACGGAGCAGCACCACAGCCGTGCGCTCCGTCCCTGAGACGATGACCTCGCCGGACACGTGCTTGTCACCACGCCAACGGTCAGCCACACCAAGCCGGGCGGCGAGCGCCCCAAGCACCGTCATGCCGACACTGTGTCGAGTTCCCTCCATACCCAGGTTACCCAGACCCACCACCTGCTCACCACAAACACACACATCAGCACAGAGAGATATGAATCAGTTACTACCGTAAAGCAGAAGATATTGTGTACTCCTCAGTAATTTTTTAATAGTAATTTAGTTGTACTCATGTTTTTACACAAAAGACCTATTTGTTTTTGCTGTACAATCTTTATACTTTATTAGACTCTTCCATCTTTTCATGAAATGTGCAGTCAGAGTAAATCTGACTTGTCTTTTGACCTGATAATTGAGGCGCTTCCACAGAAATGTTTTAAACATCCAAAAGAGGAATGATGATAGATTTTCACTGCTGTAGAACTCATTGTACTTTCTGGAATATGCTTGTGGCCGAGCTGAGGATGGTTACATAAACACACACACACACACACACACACACACACACACACACACACACACACANTGAGGATGGTTACATAAACACACACACACACACACACACACACACACACATACACACATACACACACACAGCTGCTGCTTTGTACTGATGGTACTGATGTACACAGAGCAGTAATGGCTCTGTTAACAGAAGTACTATAGATTACATTGTATTAGACTGCTTACACACTACAAACACTGTTTAGTCTCTACACACAGAGCTTTTCTGTCTTGTTTTACTTTATCAATACACAGTTAACAGAAAAGGACAGATAACAGTGTGACACATAAAATCAGTATCCAAGATAACAACAAACACTAAAGACTTTAAGACAGAAAAGTCACAGGTCATCCTGTAACACAATAAAAATATAGTTTTAGCTTACAATGCACACAATTCCTGTATTTTTTTAAATTAAAAAAAAAAAAACAACAGATTTTTAAAGGCTACATTCAGGCCAAATTGAAACTCATCACATAAAAGATATAATGTGATCTAGCATAAATTAATAGATCACCATAAGTTCAACATTTTGCCTCAGTAACCTGACACCAACAGTTCAGCAAGAGTTATTTGTCATTGTTCCTTATAAATAAGGTTGAAAGAACCTGAACTCCATTTTAAAATCTCTCAGGTTTGCTTGCTAACCCCATTAAATGACAGAAAGCCTTTTTTTTTGTTTTTTGTTAAATCTATTTTTTTTTTTTAAATGTGCCGAGTCATAAAGTGGTTCACACTGATTCATAAAACATATTCAAACACAGAGAGATGGAAACTACCCATTACATTGTCAAATTTTGTAATGGACTTTGGCCTGACACGTCAAAAGAATATCACTGTGTATACTGGAGGTATTAACATATGACATAGTAAATTAGATCCGTTTAGCAGCTTAGAGTGGAGAAAAGGTGAATCTTACCATCCTCCTCCGGCCTTGTGTGTGTATTTCTGCCTCTTTTCCCATCGCTGCAGGTGTGAACGTTTCACTCAGCAAAACTCGGTGTAGCACTCTTGTTAAAAGTCGTCGCATTGTGACAAAGTTCAGTAACTTCTTGAAAAATTGAGATACACAGCGACAAATTTTACTAAAACCTGAGAACTTTTTCATTCGGGTGGAAAAAGAATGAGTCCGAGTGATAATCTTATTCACGTTCAGAACGGATAAAATAATATAACATACCGAATGTTTATTATGTGCGTTTGGATTGATGTCTCGTGTACATGAAGTACCTTGCTGCTGTACCTGTGTTTGAACTGAATATCCTAATTTTACCAAGTATGCAAGTACATGAGTTCATTTACAAGAACTACTGACATGGTATAGAAACAAAAGTCTGAGTTTTCCCACTGTTTTGAACGTGTGAAGGTAATTAATCCGTTATTGACACTGTTAGCTAACGTTAGCTTACTTTACCTTTCTGGCTACTTCGGCGGCATAAACATTTCAAAATAATCAAAAATACGTTCAAATCATACAAATTTGCTTTACGAAATTTTCTATTTGTGTTAGATGAAATTTCCACTTATATGAATAACCTAAATGTTGATATTAAGTACCATGTACTGTGAGACCGATGCCAGGCCTGTCTCTATTCAGTCAAAGAGATTTACGAAGACAACACGAATGAACTTTTCCTGGTCTCTTAGACTACAGCGCCACCTAGCTTGGAGACGGACAACTGCATCATACTCAGCATAGGAAAATGTAATACAGGATTCTTCACATATATTGGCAACCTTAGTTAATAAAAGAAAAATGGGTTATGAAAAAAATCTTTACTGTTTATCCTTATGTTTATCTGTTTATCTTAAGTTAATTTAGTTTTTATTCTTTTGTTACTTGTTTTGTTTTGTTTTTTTTCTTAAGGGAGGGGAGGTCTATTGTATAAGCCTGATGGCTTCTTGACTACTCCCGACTCCTGACTTATTATCTGGATTTTATGCAGTCTTGTGTGTGTGCAAATAAAATAAAATAAAATAAAATAAAATCCTCTTTCATTCAAAATATTAACAAAAATATCATCTTCAATTAAAGTAAAATATTTGAAAGGAAAGAGAAATTCTTATCCTGGAACAAATATTTTTCTCAGTCAGCCTGGTGGCATCTGATCATAGTTTTGGAGATGTTCTGACCTCCAAACCCCACTAACATCTGCAATTCTCTAGCTGTGATCCTTGGACCACAGTTAGAGAATTGCAGTTGGAGATTCTTTGGCCACTTGAACCATCATCCTCACTGTGTGTGGAGTCAATATAGACACAAGTCCTTTTCCAGGCCCATTGAGAAAAATATTTGTTTGAATCAAAACAATTGAACTCTATCATGTTAGCTGGGTAAAATAGAGACTACGTAAACTATATCGGAATAATCGAATTAGGTATTTAAACTGTGAATGTTAACATATTTATTAAATTATAAAAAAATATTTAGTAGACCAGTGTAAACGAAAAAGCATATTCATGATAAATGGTAATGGATGATTTGTATAAAATTTATTTTAAAAATAAAAATATTGGTGGCCTGTTTTTGAAGTTGCTCAAACAGATGTAATTGCCTTTACTCACACTGGCCTGGGTAACCATTGTGTGTGTTTGAAAACTGCAATAAATCCTCTGAAATAAAGTAAGAAATTACTAAGACATGGAAAATCTCCTTGAAATATTTTTGAAAGCATTTTAATTTGCAAAACAGCTTATTTTTTATTTTTACATTTGCCTTAAAAAGACTGATCCTTAGAAGTCTTCATCAGGGGAGCAGGGGACAGCATCAGGCACCGGCTGGCATCTCTCCACTACAGCGCTGATCTCACCAACCGTCACACCATCGTAGGTGCCTGTGATGGATGTCCAGTGGGTGTCTCCATTGTGATTGGTTCTGCTCAACCTGCCAGTGAAGGGGATATCGGCTGTCATCTTCCTCCCATCCATCCTCACGCCACAGGAATGGTTGGGTGGGACCAACAGCTCCACAGAAACAAAGTGACTGATAGACTCTGCCATGGAGGTCCCCTCTGAGAAGGTCACTGTCTGTTCCTTGGTAAAGTCCACAGTCCCTGGATTCAGGACGGGCACTTTGGCTTTCATGGTGGACACAGAGCCGTTGCGGGTCTCTCTGCCAATGTCCCAGGTTTTCTTCACAGTGCTGGTCTTCTCCAGCCTCACTGTTTTCTCCACGCTCCTGCACTCCAGGTTGGTGACCTTGGAAAGCTGCAGGGCTTCAGGAGGGTGATGGTACAGCTCCATCTGGTCGATACCGTACTCTACATGAGAAATGTGCTGGGTGTAGCTCTCTCTGTTGATAGCGAGGACCTGATAATGCTTATACCAGTACTCATCACCCTCCCAGGGGAGGAAGAAGGCTTCATGTATGGTCACCACCTTGCCAAGGCCATATTTGTTTTTGCCCACATAGATGTCCACATCAGCGCAGGTTCTGACAGAGTACTGAGGCACAGACCCATAGGAATCTTCAACCCATTCCAGAAACTCAAAGTGGTCCACATTGACCAGCACCTCAAACTTGGAGGAAGCATACTCTTTGTCAGCATAGGGGTAGTAGCAGAAGTTCCCTTTGCTGGGAGTGTAGAATCCAGCCTCGCAGTTGACTTTGCACACATAATCGGTGCGCTCAGTGTATCCATTAAAGATGGCAACAGCATAGTTTGGAAGGGAGCCGTTCCACGTCACCCACTTGAGGTTGATATGTTCACCAAACATGGGGAGGGAGTGTGACCTTAACTCAGGGTCTGGGGTCTCTCTAAATTGGGGCAGAGTGCTAATTTGCCTGGAGGGGATGGCATCTTCTAACATGGGATTAAGCCAGGGCTCTGTGTAATGATGGAAAAATAAAAATCATATTTGTCAGGACAGAACATAACATGAATTAATTAACTATAGTGATGCCATGCGTACTGAATATAATTTGTGTTGGCCAGCAGATGACCAGTACAACTGTATATCAGGACACCTCAGATAAGATTCTGGTCTATAGTGTGACCACTGTTCTAACTCAATGTGCAAGTTACATTAAACAACAAGCAACAAACTGCATTACCAGCTAGCTTTTACTGCAAACGTATGTAGATTAATTGATTACAAACTTTAAAAATGAATGTCAATGTGGACAGAGATTGTCTTGGCTAAAGGACCATACCATCCATTTTGCATGTTTGGGCCTAATATATTCAATTTTCATACATGTATCATTACTGACAATCATTTCCCAAAGGATAAAACTGTATTTCAGCTTTTCTGATATTTTGCAAAATCTCTTAATCTTTCAAAATCAAATATTCAAGTGATACACCCACCTTAAAAATCTGCTAATAGCTACACAGCCTTATGAAGTCATGGTCGTTTAAATTTTTTTCAATAAATGCAGGTCTTCTTTTTTGGACTATATTTCCCAGTGGAGATCATAGTTTTTTTAAATACTTTTTATTGCGCTTAAACTCTAAAATTACGAAACTTCGAAAAAAAAAAAAAAAANGACGTTTCAAGTATCAACAAGTTGATTTTAATAGCGTACCAGAATGAAATGAAACCAATGGAGGTCTAGAAAAAAAATAATTCACCATTCTAGTAGTATGCTTTGAGAAATGATTGTCAGTAACCTTACCTGTATGAAAATTTAATACAGTATACTGTATTAGGCTCAAACATGCAAGATGGGTGGTATGGTGCTTTAAGTGAATGGCATAAGAGCCATAACACACTATGAGGGGTCCTAATATAGAAAAAAATAGACACTTCAGTTCTTCTAATTTGTCCACTTCATCCATTATTTTCATATCAGGATACCTTTTTGTGCATCGTCCTTTACTTATTTTCAAAGAGTTCATAAAAAAACGCTATAAATACTTTAACATTTTGGTGAACCAAGGCCAATAGTTACCCAATATCTTTTGAAATGACATTATTATTATTATTATTATTATTATTATTATTATTATTATTATTATTNCAATATCTTTTGAAATGACATTATTATTATTATTATTATTATTATTATTATTATTATTATTATTATTTTTATTATGGAAACACTGCATATTCAATTTCCCTCCTTCTTTCATTAAGCCAGCAGCATTTTCCATTTATAAGACATACTCATGGGTTTTTCTTGTCCCTCCTCCAGCTGTGTGATGTACAGCAGCGGGTCTGAGAGGAACACCGGGCTGCAGAGCTGCAGCACTGCGAAGATCACAACAGCACACCACCTCATCTGAACACAAGAAAAATACAAAGAACACAATCAGAACCAGTGGAGAAGCAGAAAATTAATCACAATTTTACTAATAAAGCTAATAAATACTAAAGTTAGTCCAAACTTCAACCTAATGAGAGGCATGCAGATGATTGATAAATCTGCTAATGAACTCTATTAACTGAGTTTAACTTAATGCTGTGATTTAATAATATTGAATATGTTTTATGTAACATTGATCATTATACAATAAAACACATATATACAAAGCCAATTTTTTTCTGGTTTCACAAATTTTTTTCGATAAACACCATGATGTTTAATAAAGGATGTAAAAGGATTCTTCTGGTTTAAACTCATTTCCATGCTGATTTTATTTCCCTACACAGAAATTTGTATTTCATGCAAAATTAGTGACCACGAGTACCTGTGCAAGGTATATAAAAGGATAATAAAAAGATAATCTACTGATTGTCTTCACTATACATAATATTTCCCCAAAAACCCCAATGGAAATTATATTTCCTACAAAAATATGGGAAATGAGTCCTGCTGGTGTTGTTGCTGCTCTTATCTCTTGTCTATAGAGGGCGATAAAGGTCAGAGACTTTGTAATGTCATTTACAGTAAGTAAGCTAAAACAATTTTCTGATAAGTCTATAAATATACTTGACTTTTTTTATTTCAATCAATAGCAAGTGAAATCTATTCTACTTATCCTACATATGCTGCATTTCCAGTTTAATGTCCTAAATTTCATCTGATACAATGTAGATAATAGAAGTTAATGTACTGGAATTGGTGACATCAGAGCAAAGAAGAAAAAGTAACACCAGTACGATGCAGCTACCAGGACTCAGACTGGCTTTGTAAATAATTAAAATGATGGTGCTGTTAATTTAATGCCACTTCATGCTTGTCAGATCTGCTGAATGACCTTAAGAAATCATTAAATGACTTCCCCAAGAGTATTTTCTCTTGGCTTTTCTGATTTTTCAAGATGTTCTTATCAATTTGCTACTGTTTCTGATCACGAATCAAAAATCATACAGTGAATTATTAATCAGCAAATAACACCACTTCAGTGAAATGTAAAGAAGCTCCTTTTACCTTGACAGGTTCCTCCTGCTGTGAGGCTGGGTGCTGTTATGTGCTGAGTTTTAAACTCTCCTGCACAGTTATTGCCCCCAATAAATGAAAACCCTAGCTGCAGTGCCTCTTGTTCGTTGACCCACTATTAGCATTCTGCTGCTGCTTATGTTGAATTTGAAGTTAAGGTTTCAGAGTTGATAAAAATCAAAGCGATGCCTTATCTCTTAATATAGTTAAAGTTAATATATTAATATAGTTAAACTCTTTAATATAGTTAAGGAGTTTGGGGAATATTAGTCTCTCAGCTTTTATTCAAGCATTAGCTTAACAGAGCTTGTTTGTTCTTTATCACCACTTTATTTCACCTGAGGCATAAGCACTCACAAAACAGTCCTCTGATGTTGTCCAACATGAGGCTCCACCTGAGCATTATAGGTGTTATTGCTTTGCTGAAGCATAATACAAATTGTTACTTAAATCAAACTCATGCAGCATATCTAGAAGTTAGAAAATAAAATTTAACGCTTTTCAAACTCATTTTTACATCCCTGTCGTTTGAGCAGCTTCATAAACTAATTTATTAGGTTGGCCTTGGTAACATTAAATATGTCACTTGCTGAGCACTTTTAACCAAATAACAGTACCATACATGCAGATTTTTTTTTATTATGCACCTTTTAGTATTTGCTGCTTGAAATATTGCCTATAGCAGCCAAGTTGCATACAAAGGTTCCATGCATCAAATTTGATGCCAGTGCAAATAAAAGAAAACGGTGATTTTATCACTAAAAGTGGTAATCAAACCTAAGAAATTGACAGTATTTATTTTATTGTTTAATATGCTAGAAAATTGTAATTTTTTAATTAAGTTTTGATTTAGTTTCTGTTAAGAAATGAAAGGAGTTCATGGAACTGAACTGAAGTGAAAACACAGCAAACACCTTTATCCTCCTCACCAACCTAAGTTACTTTCCTGCAAATGGACAGACCAATAAACACACAGTCAGAATCTGCTGTGGACACTGCTGCCAGCAAATGGGGCTGCTAAGCATTATGGCTTATGTAAAACTAGTGAATAAAAAGAGTCATCATGTTGTTTTGGCATGATACCCGCTTTGTCCTTGACTAGGTCAAAGAGCTGCAGCAGCTTTGGAAGAGTGTAAAAAGCATGACGGCTCATGCTGATAATGATAACAGCAGTCTTTATGGAGCCCCTGTTTGTAAACGTAGCCCAGCCTCTTCTCTCTCTGTAAAGTTTCTCTTTGAGGAGACTGTTAAAAGGGGCTTCATTAATAATTTGACTGCGGTTGATGTTCCAAATCTATCGGGCAGGAGAAGATGGCATGATGTCCAAAGTGCTGTGTCGGTCCTTTTTCTATCGATGACAAGATACTGTATGTTTAGATAAGCTCAGACAAGGAACAAAGTGATTAGATCTGCTGTAATTGTGGGCCATTGATCAAGACGTTCCTTATTGCTTAATGTTGTCTGCTGCCAAGATTAAACCAAGGAGCTGTTCAACACGGACATTGTTCTCTGCATACAGCTCTATCACTGAAAATCGCTGATGTCACGGTCATCCGAGTATGTCCTTCAGACAGATAGTTATTATCTGTTTATTCATTTAGGTCTGAATGAGGACTCTGCATGGACACAAGGCTGTGTAAAGGTCATTTACATTGAGAGAGAGAGATCTGCAGAATCACACTGTCAGTATCTTCAGCTGCTCTTCTATTCATCTCATTGTGAATGCTCCGGGGAGCTTATTTACATCATTGTATTATTCAGATTCAGTGTGTTTCGGATGTGTAACCAGTATTCTGTCTTTCACACAATAACCCAGTGTGAATAAACAGACTCAGGCTGATTTGCAGCTCTGAAGCTTTAGTCTCTCTGCTTGTTTTACTTGCACAGGATTGAGGTTGATTGAATATGTACAGAATCTCACGGCGCCAAAGTCTAATTGTACAGGAACTTCCGCATGATTTATTGTGTCGGCGGATATAATCTGTATTTAGGGATGAAGACGAATGTTGAAGTCTGAGTTTGCTTGTTTAAATGCAAATTGTGTTCTTTGCTTGTTCTTAGTTCACACTGTACCACTTAGTTTCAGTGATGGAAGAAGTATTCAGAATTATAAATAGCAATACAATGATGCCAAAATACTCATTACGTGTAAAAGTGTTGCATTAAAAAATTGTATACAAGTAACATTATTAGCAGCTCCTAATAGCTGTATATTATATATATTAGCAGGTATATAATTATACAGTATATAATAATAATTAACATATATGTTAAGTTTTGGATGCATTAGCCTGCTAGCAGTATTTTCATGCTGGTCCACGTCAAGCTAATTGCAACTACTTTATATAGCTATAACTACTATATATACGACTTTTTATACTACATTACATACAAAATACATGATGTGCTTATCAATTTTGTTTTGTCTTGATTAAGTTTGGTTTGTGGAATCGTTGTCTGTTAAGTAACTTAATAGTAACTAAAGCTGTCAGACAAAATGTGGAGGAATAAAAAAGTGCAATGTTTCCTTTTGAAATGTAGAAGTAAAATCATTAACTTACACAAAATGGAAATAAGTAGTAAACTACAACTTTTAGTCCAGTAATTACATAAGTAAATCTTACATAAATAATTACAATAATTAATTAAATAATTACAATAATTAATAATTACATTACATAAATAAACATTCCAGCTCTGTTAATCGTCTGTTAAATTTAGGTTGACCACAAACTGAAGAATAATCTAAATATGTTTGATGTTCTCAGACTATGTTTGGTTTGAATGTACTCTTTACATACTTGTGTATATCTATCAAATGCACTGGAGGATAAAGATAAGATGATAAATGTATTTTTTTTTTTTTTTTTTTTTTTTTTTTTTTTTTNATTTTTTTTTTTTTTTTTCTTGTACTGCATTATTTTCCAACACCAACCAAGATGCATGTCAAACATCTTTCAGAATCTTTTGACTCAGTCTTTCAGAGACAGGGCTTGGCATCGGCTACAGGTTCACAGCGGTCCACCACGGCCCGGATTTCTCCAATCTGGACGCCGTCGTACGTCCCAGAGATGGACGTCCACTGGGTCTCTCCATTGCGGTAGGTGCGGCTAAGGCGAGCTGTGTAAGGTATGTCAGCTTTGATCTTTCTTCCCTCCATACGGACTGTGCAGGAGTGGTTGGGTGGGACTGTGAGTTCCACAGAAACGGAGTGGCTGAGCGACTCCACCATGGTTGTTCCCCTGGAGAACTGCAGCGTCTTCTCACCACTCAGCTCAATACCCCCGGAGCCGATGAGGGGGATCTTGGCTGTGAGGCTGCCCCTGATGCCCAGCATGGTGGCTCGGCCGATGTTCCATGTGCTCTCCACCTCCGTCGTCTTTGAGATGGTGACTGTCTTCATCACTGCCTGGCAATCGTTGTTGACAATCCCAGAAATGCGCATGGTCTCTGGAGGATACTGGAAGATTGCAGCCTCATCGATGGCATACTTGACATCTGAGATGTGCTGGGTGTAGGCGTCCCTGTTGATGGTCAGGACCTGGTAGTACTTGTACCAATACTCATCACCCTCCCAGGGCAGGAAGAAAGCCTCAAACTGAGAAACCACCTTCCCGAGTCCGTACTTGTTTTTCCCTACATAGACGCCAATGCCGGGGCAGGTCCTGACTGAATGCTGAGGCACGGAACCATATGAATCCTCCTTCCACTCCAGGAACTCGAAGTTGTCTTTGTTTGCCAGTATCTCGAACTCGGGGGCGTAGTACTCATGGTCTCCATATGGGTAGCGGCAGTAAGGACCCAGGCTGGGGTTGTAGAAACCGGACTCACACTTATATTTGCAGACGTAGTCGGTGCGCTTGGTGTAGCCGTTGTAGATTGCAACAGCTCCGTTTGGGAGAGAGCCATCCCAGGTCAGCCACTCCAGGTTGACATTATCACCAAACATGAAGAAAGAAGGAAGATCTTCCTGTGCCTCCAAATCAGCAGGGGTCAGAGGACTTGCCACCTCCCCGTTATTGGTGGGTTCAGGGACCTTGCCTTCCAGTTCTGGGTTCAGTGAGGAGACTGAATAACACAGAGGGACAGAGAGAAAGTTAATATATATATGACACCAGAAAACAAGTCTAAATGTCTCTAGCCAGGTTAGAACCCCCATGAGGCTTTCATCCCATGACACATCAGAAAATCAAATTATTGAACTAAAAAAGGCATAGGTATTCTGAGATAGCTACCACTAGTGCAGCAAAAATGTAAACTTTGTCCTGAGGCTGGCGCCAGAAGAAAGGCCATCATATATTTTATGATATTTTGTGTGTGCAAAGTTGACATCTGAGTGGTGAGAGTGGTGCTAGAGGAAAGGCCAGGAGCTCATCAAAATAATTCAAATTCATCCTCTGATGAACATTATTATCCAGAACCAATTTCCTAGAATTCAGTTGTTACATCCTGGTTAAAGTTTGGCCAAAGTTTCCTTCTTAAGGGTTGTTTACTTTTTCTGTGCTGTGAACTCTTCTTCACAATCTCCTGCAGACCGGCTGAGGACAGACCCAGCAGGGCCAGCAGCACCACCACTGACAGCTTCATCTGCAGAGACAACATGGAAAAATCCTTGCAGTCAGTAACAGCAGCAGAGTATTATAAATTATAATCATGACCAAGAAAAAACTTGTTTCTGATTGGCTGTCAGGCATCTGTTAAAACTGCATGACAAGAGATCTCAAACATAGTTTTTAGATTCAAAGTTTGGCAAAATAAAAAGCATCAAAAAATAAGTAATGATTTGGACATCGATTCCCTGGTGGCTTGTTGCCATGGTAAAAGCAGAATAATACACTCTGAGCTCTCTTGATATATAAAATAGCTTGAGCCCGCTTCATTCTGTGCCGTTCTTTTTGCTCTTTGTAAGTCAGTTTTGAAAAGCTCTCTATATACATATAAAATTAACAAAGGGGAGCAGAACCAAGATATTCTTTTGCTGCATTCAGACATAAACAGACCAAAGTTACATCTCTGAATTTCATTTTATTTCCATTCCCTGACTGTTCACCGAATTGGGTTACAAAAAGAATCTAATTGGCTCCTTTTCATTTTCTATAATATGATCAACAGGTTTTATTTCATTTGTTAATTTTTCACTCTCATAGCACACTTGGGTACCCATGTAAGGAACACTGTTGAAAGAAAAAGTGCCAAAATGACTCATGACTTTAATAATAACTTTTTCTCAACAAGTTCACAAAGAGAGATCATGAATATTTATCTTTACTTATTTTAAAGACCTTTTTTTTTTGTTTTGAATAAAAATTAACAGAGCTCAGATATGTAAGCTCCATTTGTTACCAGTATTTATGAATTTTTGTACCCCAAGACATATTTTTCTATTTTCTGCAAAAGACAAATGATATAACCTCAGTATTAAAACCAACCCAAAAGAGTATCACGGAAATAGAATTTGAGTATTATAGATTATTGGTACTGTATCATGAATATCTTCATTGGCTGATTG
The DNA here is from genome assembly GCA_014773175.1 of Lucifuga dentata. NCBI lineage: Eukaryota > Metazoa > Chordata > Actinopteri > Ophidiiformes > Bythitidae > Lucifuga > Lucifuga dentata. The sequence continues at coordinate 92,733 of VXCM01001026.1, read as the reverse complement.
TTGAGGTGAAAACACACTGAATAACACTCACCCTTACAGTCGCTCCCCAGTGAGTCCACATCCACTCACCTCCAGGTTTATATATCTGCTTTATGACCCAATCATAAAGCAGCCTGTGCATGTTCATTCTCTCTGAGCTCTGACATTGACCCATAAAAAACAACCTGGTGCACTCAGGTCTAGGAGGACTGGTGCTTTCAATGACTTTCAACTCAGGAGCAGAATTTACCCCAAAATGTCTCTTATTTTCTCTAAATTTCAAAACATTAAACATTTGCTGTGAGGACTTTTCTGGTCACTGCAAAAACAGGAAGTCAAGAGATCTTAAGATCTTGTTTTAAGAAAATTTGTTTGAATTTGTCTGTTTCAGAGTCCTGAAAGTCATATTTTCTTAAAACTATGAATCCAACACTGCAAAACCATTACTTTTGGAACACAATTTTTGAGCCATGTGTTTGTTGTTTACAGGTTTGACAGAAATGGAAAGATTTTCACAATCTAGTCCTGTTTTGTGATAATACCTCCTAATAGCCTGCATTACAGTAAAAGGAAAAAAATCAAACATGTTTAAGTTGATTTTCTAAAGTTAATATGAAGCCAAAGGACATAAAATTAGCTAAAAGAATCAGATATAAAGTCAGGCAGTGCTTTTGTCTGTTTGTTTTTAAATACTAGACTAGATTACAAACTGCTCTGCTTGTTTCTATGAGGGGATTTTTCACAGTTGAATTTGAAGGCCTTACCAACAAAATCAGGGCAGTGTATCTTTTTTAAAAAAGGTATTCATAACAGGAGGACTGATTTGAAATACTGGAGCAGAAAGAAAGGGATTTCCCCCAGATGTTCCTGGTGTGCTGTTACCAGTTTGATGGCTGTGGTTATATTTGGAAGCTTCAAGGTCAAAGTGTTTGTAGTTTGTAGGATAAAATAAAGGTGAAAAGTGTATTTGCAGCCACCTCAACGACACAAAAAGTGTGGCTGTCATGCTCATTGGATCTTGTGGATCTTGTAGCCTATTATAAAATGAGGCCTGATAATACGATTTGGGATTATTACCATGTTAAAGCAAACAGACTGATAAGAAACTGATAAAGGCAAAGTGCAGCTCTAACTGTAATATCAATCAATTATCAACCTCATGGGGCTCCAACACTGGTGTCTGTCTATTTTCTGCCATACTGTATTAATTTAAAGCTACAGTTGGTTATCCAAACAGAAACAAAGAATTTGATTCATCACCAAAATTCCAAAACACTGTGGAACCTGCAATCATTCCTGAATTCATTGAAACTGATTGAAAGCTTCTTTGATACAAGGATTAATGCCAGAAAACAATAAAATGAGTTATGTTTTGTGATGCTGTTATGAGGTTGTTTACTTATCAGTAAGTTTTGCAACAGTAAACAGCAGTAAAATACCGGTTGACATTTTTTATGAGCAACTGAGAAACACAAAAAGCTTATTTTTATTTATTTTAAGCCAGTCTTACTGACTGAGACATTAAAGTACAAGTAAAAGTAGTTTTCATCATTTCACAGTGTTATATTATTACTTAAGACTAGTCATACAGACATACTGTTGGAATATACAGTAATGTACACTTCACACAATTACGTGATCTTTCAGTGCCACCTACTGGATTCATCAGATATTTCAGCTTAGTAAACTTTTATGAAAAATATACTTCTTGTCAATTTCTGGTTGTTCTTCACTCAGAATCAGCAGGTACTTTTCATTCATCAAACCTCTTGTTTGTGCTGAGAATGTAATGATCAATTTACATGCTTGTTTCATTTTTAGTGAATGTTTAGAACAACTTAAAGGACCATACCATCCATTTTGCGTGTTTGAGCTTAATACAGTATATTCAATTTTCATACACGTAAGGTTACTGACAATCATTTTTTAAAAGATAAAACCATATTTCAGCTTTCCTGATATTTTTTTAATCTTTCAAAATCAAATATTCAAGTGATACACTAAAATTAATGTTTCTCCTGCTAATAGTTACGCAAAATTATGAAGTAACTGTAGTTTAAACTTTTCAATAAACGCAGGTCTTTTTTTGGGACTATATTCCCTGGTGGAAATATACATTCACTGAGTGCTTTTTATTGCGCTTAAACACTAAAATTACATAACTTCTAAAAAAAAAACCTGAATACATCTTGTTCACAATGATTACAAATATGATTGAATGATTATCTATCCCAAGAATGTTTCAAGTATCAACAAGTTGATTTTAATAGCGTACCAGAATGAACTGNTTTTTTTTTTTTTTTTTAACTGACCATTCCAGTATGCTTTGTGGAATTATTGTCAGTAATGTTACATGTATGAAAATTGAATGTATTAAGCTCAAACATACAAAATGGATGGTATGGTCCTTTAATTGGCCAATACAGATACATAGAATCAGGTAAACATTTATTAATAAAGTGTAAACTGGACCAGAAAATCATTGGTCTAACTGCAGCCGTTATTGGACCTGACCAGCTACCTCGTACACTTCTGTACGGTCATGACATGTTCTATATGTTAGTTCCCTTTTTCATGACGCAGAAACTGATTTTAATGCTTCCATTCTGGCAGCTGCCCTTTAAACTGTCTTCTGCAGGAAAAAAAAAAAAACAAAAAACAGTGTCCTATCAAGAGAGAAAAAAATTTTAACACAGTGTTCTTAGTGCCCTGACCACATAACACTTACTCAAGATAGTATTAATACTTTTAAAACCTGAATATCCTCACTCATCAGCAACAATAGCTACAGGTGCTAATAAACAGTGGGCACCAGTCTGTTACTCCATTATTCCGCTACTAATGACGTTACCTTTTTGAGTAACGATGCTCACCTATGCTAATAAATCCTCACAAAAAAGAGAAAATGAAAACTGATGCCACTTTCACAGCATATACTTCATAACTCTTTGTTGAGTTTGTTTTCTCATTTGTTACAGCTAAAGTTGTTCTGCTATGGTATTTTAAATTAATATACAAATAAAAGGAGAGAATGCATGTTGATCATCTGTGCTCGCTGGTTATTTGTACTTTTGTCTACAACCAAATGACTATGCTTCTAACTTGGCCAGGTTTGTCTTGCAAAAGAGATTTTAATCTCAGCGAAGCTAACCAGACAACTAAAGGTTGCTGTTGTTGTTGTTGTTGTTGTTGTTGTTGATGATGATGATGATGATGATGATGATGATGATGATGATGATGATGATAACCTTGTTTATGATTCACTGCACTGAAGGTTTTTTATGAAGCCACTTAATATGTGACAGACACACATTTTTATGATGAGTAAAGAATCGTCTCTTTAGTTATTCTGTCTCCTCTCTTTTCCTTTCTTTCCTTTCTGGTGCTAGGTAGCAAAGGAAACAAGTAGGAAACAAGTTGTAGAAAAATAAGTGTCAGTCCCTACAATATTAATGATTAATGCCTAAAAAGAGGCCCCACACTAGTCATTCAATCCTAAAGTGCCTCTTTCAGGTAAGACCCAATCAGGAACTTATTGACCATATATTAAATATAAATTACGGACATATTACATATGACCATGTATAAAATAGCAACATCTGTTCATTGTAATACCATCCAATACAACAATCTAGTAACAAACACTAACTTTACAAAACTAATCATTTAATCATTGTTGACATCGTGTCAGAGAAGTGCTGATTCAGCTCATTTTTGAGGCTGAGGTCTGTTGTTGTTTTACTGGGCTGCATTATAACCATGTTTATGAAATTTTTGCTAGCATAAGATGCATGCTTTTGGAGCAAAACTACCTAGAGGTAAATATAAGAATCACCCTTAAACATGCTTAAACACAAACTTGGCACATGTTGTATTATTTGTCATATATTTTTCCTCTATTTAAAAACACAAACAAAACAAAACAAAAAACAAATGAGTAATTGCACAAAGTATGATGAAAAATGCATACCTTATTTCATTTTGCCCAGGCCTGCGTGCATATGTGTATGTATGTGTGTGTGTGTGTGTAGATATATATGTATGTATGTATACTGCCCAGCCAAAAAAAAGTCACCACCTGGATTTAACTAAGCAAATAGGTAAGAGCCTTCCACTGGATAATTACTGCAGTGATTAATATGTTTCAGCTGGCAACAAGTTATTTAACCCTAACTGATGCAGTGAGTAGCTTCTCATTTCTTAAACAACCATGTCTGAAGACATGTCCTGTGGTCTGTTTCAGAAGGGTCAAATTATTGGCCTGCATCAAGCAAAGAAAACAACTAAGGAGATTGCTGAAACTACTAAAATTGGGTTAAGAACTGTCCAACACATTATTAAAGCCTGGAAGGATGTGCTGGAGAAGACTTTACGCAGCGGTCCTACTCTCCCATCATCAGTACAAGATCTTGGCAAAAAATTAATGCAACTCTGGACAGAAATAAATGTTGTGACATTGCATAAGCTTATCGAAACGATGCTACGGCGAATGTGTGCCGTAATCAAAGCTAAAGGCGGTCCAACGAAATATTGCAGTGTGACTTTTTTTTTGGCGTATATATATATATATATATAGATAGATAGATAGATAGATAGATAGATAGATAGATATAAAATGGAAGAACAAAAAGATAATTGGTGACAGAAGAGAGAATGATGATGCATGATTTTATTGATTGAATTTATTGATTTTATTGTCACACAAAAAATTAGCAGAATTAACAATATACACATTTGACATGTAGATTACAATTGAAAATGTGCAAGGAATGATTTTGTTATACACAACTGGCTTCTTTTATCACACATATTTAATCAGGATTGGCTTTTGGTTAAAAATTTAGAAGCATCCAACTAATGTCAAATATATTTTCTGTTTTCTGTCAGTCTTTCAGGGGCAGGGCTCAGCATGGCGGACAGGTTCACACTTCTCTGCCCTCGCATGGACTTCTCCAACCTCGACATTGCTGTATGTCCCTGACATGGACGTCACACGTGTCTGTCCATTGCGGTAGGTGCGTTTCAAGTGTGCTGTATACGGAATGTTGGTCTTGAACTTATATCCCATCATATTGACTCTGCAGTGGTGGTTTGGTGGGATATCTACTTCAAGAGCAATAGAGTGGGTATTCTCTTCCACAATAGTTTGTCCTTTAGAGAACTGGAACGTTAGTTCTGTGCTCACCTCAACAGTTCCTTCAAGGACTGTTGGAACCCCAGCAGTGATGTTACTACTGATGCCCACCAAGATGGATGCACTTTTGTTCCACCTATTTTCTATCTTAGTTTTCTTTTCAAGGGTAGCCGTTTTCTTAAATGAGCTGCATCCAAGGTTGGTGACACTGGACACCTGCATGAGTTGGGGACGAAGCTGGAGGATTTCTGACCCATCATAGTTGTACATGACATCAAAGATGTGCTGGCTGGTTATATCCCTATTAATGATCAGGACTTTGTAATAATTGTACCAATACTCTTTACCTTTCCAGGGTTGGTAGAAGACTTTATGACTGGAATGTACCTTCCCAAGTCCGTAGTCATTCTTCCCAACATATATGTCGTGCTGTGGACAGTTCATGACTGAATGCTTCAGCAGTGAACCATAGGAACCGTCCTTCCACTCCAAGATCTCAAAGTTGTCTCAAGATCTCACCAGCAACTGAAAGTTAGAGCATCTATGCTCTTTTCTTCCATAAGCATAAATACAGTCAGGGCCAGATTTTGGGTCGTAGAAGCCAGATTCACAGTGCATTTGCAGACATATTCAGTCCTGCCAGCATAATTATTGTAACTTTTAACAGCTCCATCAGGTTGCACACTGTCCCAGGTCCACACCAGGAAGGGACTATCAGGAAATGCTGCAGGAAGGTATTTTTAAAAACTAGACACATTATTATTATTATTATTATTATTATTATTATTATTATTATGATGATTATTATTATTCGTTTGCCATAAAAAAACAATAAAACAAAAACAAGAAAAGAAACAAGACTTGTGAATGATAAATTAACTAATTAGGAGAAATAAATAAATGCATACATACATAGATACTTACACTTTTGACCTGATGATTAAACATCAACTATAGGAAAATTATTAATGTCGGAATCTGTTACCATCAACATCCCCTTTGTGTGGTATGTAGACTGCAAGACTGACTGAAGACAGAACCAGCAGGTTCAGCAGCATCAACACTGACTGATTCATCTGAAGTCAGAAGATGGTACAACATGATTGTGGTTACCAACAGTTTACAGCATTAAACCCTTGAAATTTAACCTTAGTGAAGAAATTTTAACCTCAAGTGTCCAGCTTGCGGCTGTATGAGGCGTTATTTTGATGGATATTATAAAAAAGAAAGGACTTACCTTGTCGTCCTCTGCACCACTTGATTAAAAACAAAAGTCTTGACTGTCTGTAGGAAACTGCAGAAATACAGAACGAAAATCTGAAAATGTTCAAATTTCCTCCAAATAGTAATTAAAGGAGTGTATTTAATTATCTAAGTCATGGCAGTAAATTGTTTTTTAAGCTTTCTCAGTTTCATTTCTAATATAAAAAATACTCCTAACAGCAAAAATTGAAGGAAGGAAATTAACTGTTATGCACTTTCTCACATGGATTAAAGAAAAATATTACCTTATCTGTTGACAAAAATATTCAGAATACCACTCTTGGTCCAAAAATAAATACTGTGGTGGCAGCAATATTATTAGCAACACTTAAACTGGGGTGTGAGCGCCATACAGAGGTTACAGCAAGTTCTTATACTTTGACGTAAAAGTCATGAATCATTCTTAACTTTACAAGACATGGCACAGAATCATTGGTTTGCAGGCTGTGGCATCTTTGATGACAAGCATCTCATTACAGCTACACACAAACATCATCCACATCGACCCTTGATACAAATCAGGTGCCCTTTGTCCTATCAACTGAAACTCTTTAGCATTCATGTATTACTTTCCAAAGACAGTATCTGAAGAATGACCTTGACCAAGGTGATACCTGGAACAGTCCCTTCAAAACACACACACAGTTTGTTTGTTAGTAGGATTACTCAAACAGTTCTGAACCAATTTTGATGAAACTTAGTGGAATGTGTCGCGCAAAACCTTGAACTTGTAAGCAAACGATATAACTTGCAATAATAACAACAGTCAAGTCGGTCAGAATTACCTTTTAATGTTGCAACATGGGAAAGCAGTGTGTGTCATTGTGATGTATCAGACTTATCCAACAAGTATCAAAAGTTAAAAGTTACACAGCTTATATTGTCTTCATGATGGGAAACCATATCATCATGGGAAATCAAGTCAGTTCACTATCTTGTGTTTGTCCTTAACTTTTCTTCCCCCAGGCTATGAGGCTTATCAACACACACACACAATCTCTCACACTCAAAAACATAAAAACACACATATGCAGACACACGCACGCACACACACACACACCTCTATTTGCGACTGCACCTGCACTTTTTCTGTATCTTAAACTATTTACACATGCCAAAATGCGCAACCCCATTTATGGAATTTTATGGAATTTGCAAACTTTTTGCACAGACTTTTACCTCAGCACAGTAAACGTGTTCTTCTGCACGATTCTCTGTCTTTGCTCCTTTTCTTGTTACTGCACTTCTTGTCTACGTGCACTATATTACAGTAAATGTAGAACCAGGAGGTCCTGGAGAAACATTTCATTCTGCCTGTGTACTTGTATATGTACTTGTAGTCATGTCTTCTATGCTTCTTTGACAGCTTTGTGGCACAGTGTCTAGCAGATCACAAGGATCAAATCTATGACTTTATGGTTTCTGTTCAACAGTATCAACCATTTAAATCAGGACCCAAGTTCCAAAGGATACTTCAAAACACTTCCAAGCTCATGGTGCAGCAGTTTAAAGTTGCACCACCTGTCATTCTCCTTTCTGTTTTATTTCAAAGCCAGCCAGCAAAGTTAACTGGGTGGAACAATTTTGCTTATTCTGTGAAACCCACCCTTATCTCAGAACTTCAAATGAGCTTGTTGTATTAAAAACAACTATAAAATATCATTTATGAATTTAAAAATAATGTTTGTTGATATGTCTTAGTGTCACATTAGCATAATGCCATCATGTCATATATCTAAGTTCAATATGGTATTGACTTAGAATCAATAATTTAAAATCCTACGATGGTAAAATGACCAAGTTCTGCCAAAACTCAGATGAAGAAAGCTACACACAACATCTGTGTGGATGAAAACAAGTGGGTATAAGTACAGGAAGCACATTTATAACAAAGAAGCAGCAGGGGGCAGCAATACACAGCCTAGAATACATAAATTTAAAACTTGCCCTAATCCAGTGCTGCAGGAATCAAACTTGTGGCCATCTGCTGACGTGGACTGTTAAAGCAGCAGCACCTTGGAGATCCGGTTTAACGGCCACATGTACTTTAGTTATGCTGCAGCTTACACTCACTCACTGGCACTTAACCACGTATAAATAAAAGATACACCACCAGCTCTCTCCACTTTATAGCTCAGTGTCAGTGTCTCTCTAACACACATCACATGACAACACTGCTGTCTCTTCTGTGTGTGTGCGTGTGTGTGTGTGTGTGTGTGTGTGTGTGTGTGTGAGAGAGAGAGAGAGAGAGAGAGAGAGAGAGAGAAAGAGAGAGAGAGAGAAGTGGACAGCTTTTCTTTTTCTTTTTTCTTTTTCTTCCATTTTCTTTGTATAAGAGGATTTTTAGAGAGTTTTTTCTCGTCTTCTTAGAGAGCTTGGGCTGCTCGGGAACCGCTAATGTGTGGGTCTGTAAAACCCTTTGAGACATTGTATGTGATACTCAGCTACACAAATAAATTTGACTTGACTTGACCCAATTTTCTTTACATGACTAATGGCTGCATCCCGTTTAGGTGTTATGAAATGGAATAAAGTGTCTGCTATCAAAAAATCCTCCATCAGACAATAAATCTCTGCCGTGTTATCAAACAATAAAATGAGCGTGTAAATTTAGTTAATTCACGCTTGAAAATGTTCAAGCGTGAATTAATTAAATTAAACTAAACATACAGTCAGGTACACACATTTGATGATGTATGAAAAATGTAATTTGTTAGTTAGCTAATGAACTGAAACTACATATCATCACAGCAGTTTTGAAGCTGAAATAAGTTGAGTGTTTGGATTGAATTATTTACAGTTAAGGGCTGTATGTTATATGAGTTCACATAACAGAGATAAAGGAATTTATAGATGACCTTGATGCCCCTAAAGGTTTTCAGAATAAAGTGTTTTTGATGATGATCTGAGATGACCACCCACTGGAGCTCAGATTTCACTCATCCTTGCTGATTCAAATGTGGTAAAGGTCATAGGTCATGTTCTGTGAATTGTGTATGTTTGCTGGAGGGCAGAGCAACATTGCAGTGACATATTTAGCAGTTTGGGGTGGCAGTATATCGCCGATATGAGGACAGAGTGCCTGGCAGGCTTTGATTTTGCTGAGCGAGCTGGTGTGTGTTTGGGTGGTCACCGGTCTGTGTGACAGTGATCAGGCGGCCACCTCATTACAGAGAGCTCAACTACCAACCTGTATCTGGTTTAATGAGCTGCTGCTAATAACAAGCAGCTCAGAGCAGAAAGCGACAGAGGTGAGATTTCATCTGTTACACACACACACACACAAACACACATGCAGCATACATACATGAAATATATGGATAAACAAATGCACTCAATGTACACATGTTCTATTATGTTCCATAAGTATCTGAAAATATTTTAACATATTGTAAAATATTAACTGTATGGTTATAACATTTTAATATTTCAGATAATGCCAATAATGCTGACACATACTCAGCACTATCATTATTTCGATACAGCAAATTCTCTTATTATTAGCAGTAGGTAAATAATATTACTTATAATAGATTTTTTGTGATTAATTTTGTAGTATTTTTATTTTATTTTATTGTTTTATTGACAAAGCATATCAGTTGACATTATTGTGTGTGTTGACTCATCCTCACACTCAGTGTACATGTTATGCATTATTAATAAGCTCACAGTTTTATTCTTAGAATTCTCATAATGACTCATAATAATTCTCATATTACAATATCTAGAAATAAGTGGACTAAACCAGCAACAAACTTATTTAAGTCTTTACACCAAGCACGTATCGAGCTATTTTGGCTTTTCAAAGAGGCATGTGAACCAAATTACCATAAGTGCAAAAAGTAAACTTTCAACCCTTTTAGCTGGGATGGCAGCATAATTTAATTAAAATAAATAAAGCTGAATTTGTGCTGAATAAATTAACCCATGTATTACTGGTAAAAACTTTTTTTAAGGTGGCAAAGACAATGATCACTTTAAAAACTTCAAAATGTCTTATTCATCCCATAATATATACACACTTTAATATAAACACAATTGTCTTAAATCTCTGAATTTCCTTTAATGTTTAAGTTTGGGGGACAAAGTGGTTAAATGTTGTATAAACATTAATCTGGGTTATTAAAGCAAACATATTATGCTTTTGGCTAATTTCTCTCATAGAAGGGAGTTTGTGTTGAACATTATCAAAGTTGGTTAAAACGTGCTAAAAAGAATGAATACACTATCATTACGTTTTAAAAACAAATTCTTTTGTGAAGCTGTAAAAAAAAAAGTGCTTTTAACAGATTTTAAAAGTATAATGACATTATTACCATGATAGCAATTCATTTAATCTCTGTTCCTCTGTGTTTAAGCTTATTCAGAGATCACAATATGAATTTTGATAATAAACATTACATTTTTTGTGGCACAGAACTAAATCGTTCCAGTGAGCGAGGTGTGATTTGCATTTGAGCCCATGGTCGCCCCCANACCCCACCGAGCACATAAGGGCTCATTGTCCTATCAGAGGAGTGATGCTGCCCTGTTAGCCATGAAAAATGCATCGACTTTATCTGTGAGCACATCTGCATTTCAGAACCCCATCTACCTGGCTTCTCCTGGCATTATTATGCATTAGCCTGTGCATGTATATGAATGAGTGTGTATGTGCATGCCTGCATGGATGCACATTTAAACCTTAACACTTGAAAAATGCATTAGAGGGAAAGAAGCAATAATCTGTATAAATCAGATTTTTCTATTATGCCCTCCTTTGGAAGCAGAACTTTCATGCCCCCAATACTCCTGCAAGGTTTGGCCATTAATATTCAAGAAATGAGTCGCAAAGAGGGCCAAGTAGAAGAACAAGAAGAACATAAGCCGAATGTTTCCTTTCACGTCTCTTTTAACACATTTGTTAGGAATTGGGGTGGGAACGCTTGTTATATGTCACATTTCTTCATGCATGAAAGGACCATACCAGCAATTTTCCATGTTTAAGCCCAATAAATACAACCAACATACATGTTGCATTACAACCAATTTCCAAAACATAAAACCATATTTTAGGTTTCCTGTTATTTTTTCAAATCCCCTAATCTTTCAGAATCAAACATTCAGGTGGTACCCCCCCCCCCCCCCNCACACACACACACACACACACACACACACACCTTAAAATGCAATGTTTCGCCTTCTAACAGTTATGCTTGATTGTAAAAGGGACAGTTGTTTTAATTTCTCTGTAAAAGTCATTTTCTCCTAGGACTATATTTCCTGGTGGAGACACACATCATCTTTCGTGCAGCTCTGTGTCAAACCTATTAAATAAAGTTACTTCGACAAAAAAACCTAATAGGCATGTTGTTTGCTGTGATGGATTATGTATCTCAAGTGTGTTTCAAGTTTCTACAAGTTGATTTTAATGGCATGCTTGAATAAACTGACACCAACGGCAGTCCAGAAGGTAGGAATAAAAATCTGAGATGTACTGCTAAAGTAGTATATTTTGGGAAATGGTTGCCAGGAACGTAACATGTATGTGGATTGTATAAATTGAACTCAATCATACAAATGCCGGCATAGTCCTTTAAGTGTCACCTTGCTGTCTGGTTGCTTAGGTGAAGGCACTATGTTTGCTTGATATTCCCATGTGAAACAAACTCTTTCAACTTTACTTCATCTTTACACTTTCCCACTGACAAACAGTTTGTACCTCCACCACTAAGGCCATGAAAATTGCCCTTTGCACTTAGGTGATACAAGGTGGTCTTAGCAGGTAGTCATGCAAGTGTAAGTTTCATGCCAAAAACAGCAGCAGATCACTTGTTTTGAACCAGGAAATGGCCAAGTAGGTGCAAAAATAAATCGATGAAACGGATGTTAGACTGTGTTTAGAGCTGCCGATGTGCTCTGCCACTCTGCCAAGCCGTCCCGCCTCTTTCCTGACCGGTGTCCAGTTCATAAAAGTAATGAATGCTGACCTGTTGTCCCCCTCAGACTGGTCTGCTACTCTCTTTCTGTCTGCCCTCTGACTCAACTGTTCCCCTGATGCCTCTGTTTATGTCACAGGATATGGTAATTCATTTGAGAATATGCTAATGAAATCCTGCATATTCATGAACTCGATGGAATGTGTTCCAAATGACAACTGGGAGGCAGGATTCAATGTCATTGGGGAAAACTAAACTTTCTGCTGATCTGTCTAAACTTTGTGACTGGATGAGTCACCAGGTCAACCAGAACAAACATGAAGTTGCCGGTTCAAGGTCAGTTAGGAAGAGGATTTGTACTCTGGGTTGGCTAATGCCTCATATGTGTAGGTGAAGTCAGAATTTCAGGAATAGTTTGTGCAGCATAAGAGCCAACTCCTCAGACAAAGAATCAGCTGTCTACCTACATCTAAAAGACAAGGAACATTCTTTTGATGAGAACAATGTATATTTTGGGCAAAGAAAGCAAATGGTTTGAAAAAGGAGCAAAACCATTTCTGTACAGCTGGAAAAAAAAATCTTTAAATGGGGGGGGNGGGGGGGGGGGGGCTGCAACACCATTTATCAATACTTACAATTCTGGTGCACATTCTGAGGGGCTCAACTAATGTAAAATGGCATTCAGCTTAATGCTTACAAATCTGTAATAAGGTGATCTGTGATGATGCTGGTAGAAAAGCGACAGTTTCTCCCTTAATCTACTCGTTCTGCTCAATCAGAATAGACGAATGCATGCTCAGTTCCGGGTCTCATCTGCATTTATAACACAAAGCTTCACACAGATTTCAACAAATTTTTCTCACACACACACACACACACACACNCACACACACACACACACACATACACACACACACATATATATTAGCACAGTGACTCCCCTCTCAAACACAGCACTTGCACGTACAACCAGGGCTTGAGGTCCCCCCTCCCCAGACCCGACCCGATAAACAGCCAATGGTGACCAGCACACAGATAAGGGGCACCTTTTTTTGTCCACTTCAAGCACTGCCTACAACCCCTTTCAGTCACATCATTAATGCTGGCTGCTTGGCGACAACAGAAAAACAACAATTATTTATTTATTAATTAATTTTCTCTGGAGGGACACATAGCGGCTTGGGGCACTCTCACGTCCATGCTGTGCAAACATTTCTACCTTGCCATTGTCAACAGCAGAGCTGTTTGCATCTTCATTCATGTGTCTCCAATGACTAACAATCTCCAGTTGCCTTGAACTACTACTATTAGACACCCAATGACATAACAAACCTATAATCTATGAGGTAACCAACAGATAGCCATTGTAAGAAAGGACTTTAAAATGGTGTAATATTACATCATCTGGTCCAAGTCAGGATTTGAGCAGCAAAGTGTGAAGTTTGATGGGATTTCAGTTGGGATCTTAACTTTAGTGAGTTTTTATTTTAGACAAAAATCAATGAGATTTAGTTTTACTCTTAGTCTTTCAACAGTTTCTTTCTTTTTTTTTTTTTTTTTNTTTTTTTTTTTTTTTTAGTTTAAATATTGTCCTTTTCAAAGAGGACTCTATACTGATCAGCTCACAGTGTGAAAGTGTCCACCTGTGTGTGAAACGGGGAATGTGTGCTGATGGTTGTTCTTTTGACCTTAATTTTTCATGCAGCTCAGAGTTTTATGCATGGTTTGTTAAAGTGATCACAGGCATGTTTTTTTCTCCTCCACCTGCCTAATCTGCATATTTTAATAGCTTGGCCTTAGCCAAGACAAAGTTTTAACCTTCATTTATTCATTGAAGGCTTTTGCTAACATACTTACTGTCCCTGCTGTACGTTATATTCTGCCAGTGTCAGTATTCTGTAATCTATTGAGAATAAATATGGTGTAAACACAAAACTACACTGCAGCCATGTAAAAAGAATATAAGGAATGTATAATTAGAAATATAAATTATATATTTTATAGGAGCTATTATTTATGAGTATTTTTTAACTACACATCATCTAAGGTGGACAAACATTACATGCTGGCATGTTGTAAAAGCTGTATTGTTGAGCATGAGACAACAAAATGACTGGAAACAAATTTAATGCAAACAGGAAAAGGGCAGAAGAGACGTCTACATTTCCTGAAGGAAATGTAATGTGTGCTTGCCTTTTGCTGAGACTTCCTGTGCACACCCACCAAATCTGGTTACAGTAGAAAAAGTAAATCATGAGATATGGCATGTTTTGTAGTCCATATATGTAAGCATGTGAATCAGACTGTGTAATGTCACACAAAGTCAACTGCTGCCAATGCACGCATACTGTGTAATGTGGCAAAATATGGATGAGTATGTAAAATCAAAAAGATGTGTGTATGTGCGTACACTTAAAGGTGCATATAAATATGTGTACACATATACAGAGAGGATGAACATGTCTGTGTGTGTGTCGTTTAACCCTGTAACCCTGTCTGTGTGGTTGCAGATGTATGAAGATATCTATGTTTGTGTCCCAAATGATATTGGTAAGTGTGGTGTGTGTGTCAGAGTTTGACATTACACAAAGTCAACTATTGCCATAACATGTTAAAATCTGGAGATGTACATAAAAATCTAAAATATATGACTGAAAAACCTTCTGTCTGTGATAATTATTTTGGAAACCTCTGAAATGCTCCCACCTTTTGACATAATGAAAGTGAAATTGTAAGTGCAAAGGTTTAGGAAGGTCAATTTCTGACAGAACAGCAACACAAAGTGTAATACAGCATATTGTAGCATTTAACCAATGTCAGCACAGTGTAGCATATCACAGCAAAGCATAGAGACAGAATGTGTGTGTTCATAGCATTTAATATTTTTAAAGCATTCTTCAAAACCCTTCATGGCACAGACTAGCAACACACAACAGTCAACATTAAAGTGCTGCTGAAGTACCTGCTGACAATCAAACAGCAGCTTTTAGCACAACCAACCACAGTGCACCGACAAAAACATATGAACCAAAGACTGAGCACTTTCACACACTAACACACTAACAAAGTACGAGTGATGAGACTGACTACAATCTAAGCTGTATTTATATGGTCTGGCTTCACTGCGATTGATTGAGAATGGATGGGGCATATTTCTATTTTAAAAAAAAAACATTTTTCCTAAACCTTTAAATTTTTCTAATGACTAAATTAATAGTTAATCATTTACATATATTTTCATAGCTGTATAAATTGTTTATGTATTTATTTGATAAAGTTTGTGTATGTGTATGAGCCCCTCTCTATTGGTTTAGCCCACACAGTCACATGACAAAATGCCGCCCTGAGGAAGGGGCGGGGTCTGGGAATGTAAAACTGTGAGGAAATTGTATAAAGTTCATTAGAGTTTTTGATTCTTGTTTTCTAAAACCAAAACATTTACAAGAAGCACGCTAAGCAGATTATGAATCAATCTGAAAAAGTGAAGCTTTTTACATGTAATGGTAAATACTCTTGAAACAATAATCAGTATATAAAAGTGACTGAATGATTGGGAATTCAGATTCTCAGTGTCACAAGCACAACTAATTGATTGATTGCAAATTAATTTACCATGAATGGGATGTAAAAAATAAAAAGAAGGTTTATTTCCAGTTTAACTTGGACATTTGTGTATGCCCTAAATTTGGCATTAGTCCTACAGGACATGTTACCATAGAGATCTGTCTGGGTACAAAGTGAGCAGCTCTGTGAGCCAAAAAAGCCTGATTTGAACTTTAACTCAGGTTGACCCACTGTCATAACCATCAGCATATCAGTAAATTGTCAATATGTCCTTGCATTAATCTTAAGACACATTATGCACACACTGAGTAATATTTTGTTCCTGAGCAAAACAAGCATTCTCTCTCTCTCTCTCTCTGCAGCTGATATTCAAATCCATTTCTACATTGGTGTTTGGGGCTGAGATGCAGGGAGGAGAGGAGGACTGGGTGCTCTTAGGCTCCATGTCCCATAATAGCCTCCTATAGTGCCTCCTTAAAGAGAGATGCTTTCCCACGTGCTTCAGTGGAGACGAGGTGGACTTTTATTTGAAAAAGCCTTTTTCTAAAAGCGGGGTCACAGCATCACAGATAGAACCAAACCATCAAATAGAAACCACTGTGTTTCATTATTAACAATGCTGGTGGTTTCCTAGTTTTGTTCTGTGCATGGGGGAGTCTTGATAATCAGCTGGTATATGTTGTTCTGGCTTAAAGTAACCCAGAGAACTACATACATTTCTATTAGGACTGTAATATTTTCATTCCCAGTTAATCTATTGATTGTTTCCATTAGCTGATCAATAATTTAGTCAATTAATGTGAAAAAATAATGACAAATGCTCATCCCAACTCACCAGAGCCTACTTAGTCTGATCAACAGTGCCATGACTTTTTTTTTTTTNCTTTTTTTTTTTTGTCTGCACTGCAAATAACGTAAAAGCCAAATAACGTAAAAGCCATTTACATGGATAGAATTAATAGGTTTCCATAGTTCACTGAATATATATGACACATTGCGTAATCGGAGCATATGAGACTGTGCCAGGTGAGGAAATGCATGGCCTACTCAGATTAAATCCATTTATACTCGCATAATCTGGATGCGTTACTTGAAGTAAAGATGCCCCGATTTATGCAGATTTCAAGTTGTAAAGACATTGGTAAATGTCATTATATCTGTTTATTGTCTTAATCAGAGTATAATCAAAGTTTTAATCCATTTTGTTTAAACTTTTTTTTTTTTTACAGTCGTGCTTAATTTGCCTGTAGCTGTCCAATTGTGATCATTTTTTTTTAAATTAATTGTATTTTCTCTTCTGTTACATGTTCTTCTTCATCAATTGTTCATACTCTAGATTATTTTGTGAAAAGTAATGTCAGGATACTTTCGAAAATTAGGTAATGTAATGCATCTCAAAGGGCTTATTCAAAACTAAAATGCTGGCTGATAAGGGAAAAAAAATTTACTTGAAAGATTTACTTGAAAACCAGGTGAACAGGAGTTCAAGTAGGAACAGGCTAATAACTGGATTTGTGGAAGGCTGAGGTTGGGAACAGAGAGAGCTAGTTCAAAATCCAGAGGACTGGGTAGGAGTTATGCTGCGTTCCAGTTAACTCAGAACTCAAAATTTTCCAACCTCCTATTTGAAAAAATACGTTGGAACAGAACTTGAAGCTGGAGCACCGACATGGAAACTCAGACCAATCCATCTCCCCCACTTCATGAGGATGATGTTATTCAATATGGTGGCGTCTGTGGAAGCGAGCTTTTTGAATGTCAATGATCAGCTAACAGCTGAATAAAGTATTTTTTCTACGTGACAATGAAACAGAAAGGTCACAATATATTGCCAAGCTAATTATCTATAGTAACTGTTTACCATTGATACATAAGTGTAAATAATTTTGGAACATTTCCTTCTCTGCACAAATATTTACTGTAATACCCATTGTGATTAATATTATTGTAACACAATCCTGCCAAACAGTCCTGTAATCTAACTTTTAGTTACTATTTATTACTAAGTTTATTTAATCTGACAGTATTGGCATTCAGCCATGCTTTTTTTTTTTTTTTTTTTTTTTTTTACATTTGGCTGGAACGCTTGGAGGTGAGAAAACAGAATTCTCATCTGGGAAATTCCAACATCCCACTGTGACTTGAACGCATCATCAGTAACAAAGGAGGAGTCCTACAGTCAAAACCAGGAAGCAGGCAGACTAAAAAACACTCCTGACAAGACAGTGGCCAATAATGAGAAAACTGGGCTGAAGATGGTCAGGAACAAGCGTCATTAACACAATACTGCAACACTCAAGCAGCGCTTCAGAGGATGGGAGGAGGCTGGCAAATACAGTACAGGTGTGGGAGTCAGGTGGTACAGGGAAGAGCGGGAAAACTTGAGACGACACCTAGTGGACTGGTGTGGAATAACAGGCTCTGAAATGACAGAAATATTAGTAGTTCATGATGGATGATTATCATACTGAATGTGCAGAGAAAAAAAAATTATATACATATATATGTATGTATATATTATATATGTATGTATGTATGTATGTATTAGGGGTATAAGGGTACACAGAAGTCACGGTTCGATACGTACCTCGGTTTTGGGGTCACGGTTCGGTACACGGGAGGTCCATCCATCTGTTGTTAATGCCACAGCGTGTGCAGCAGACAACGCGTGCTCAATCACTGCACGTGTATGCCTGTAAATGGCAGGACTGGCTTATATGCCCACGGGATGGGACATTGTAACGAGGCTGGAGGACTTTTAATAAGTACTTGAAGCCGGGGTCCTCAACAACAGCATATGGGCGCATAGCAGTTGAAATACAGTGTATACGCCAATAACTTCAGTAATGTCTTTGGCTCTGTCTACTTCCACATCTAGACGCTTCTTAAAAACGGCAGGGATAAGTTGTTGGACACCTGATTTCTTTTGCCTCGCTCCAGTGATCGGCACATCTGGGTGATGCTGTCTAATATGCATTAGCATGTTCCACGTGTTTCCACTGACATGTTGCACAACTGTTGAACAGCGCCGGCACACCGTCCTCATCTGATCCACCACTCGCACTCCATCGCTGTTGTAGTCCACTGGGAACCCAACATTTTCCCACACAGCGGATTTAAAAGAGGGAGGCGGGTCCTTTAACTCCTGTGTGTCATCTGAACTTGCCATACTTGCTCTTTTTCTTCTTCTGTGTTTGTTGTTTAATGGCGGTTGACAAACAGCTTTTACGCACATTATTATACGCGCATATCCACACCTGGATTGGAGTGTGGATACTGCTGCCACTGTGACTGACTCGTACCGTGATGGTTTGGGACGAATACACGTACCGTTACACTCCTAATATATATATATATGGATATCAGTGTGATAGTTCGATTTCTAATGACACCTTCAAAAAAAACTTGCAGGCGCACTTAACTCTCCATTTAGCAGTTTATTTGTCTGTGCAGGACCTACTGTAGATTAAAAACAACAAGAAGAACGGACGACCAACAAAATCTGCAATAATAAACCTAGTCATTTAAAAAAAACAAAAAAAAAAAAANAAAAAAAAAAAAAAACACCATTTTAATTGAAATCAGCCCATTAGCATTGATTTTATAGGTTAAAACTTTCTTCTGGATCCAAAATATCATCTAGCTCACCTCCAAAATGTACTCACTTATTCCTCTTAACATTATCAAATTTAATCCAAATCCTTCTGTAACTTTTCCAGTTATGCTGCTAAGAAACAAATAGACAAACCACTTTCGGTGAACATCCTCCGTCCCTAACAAATTATTATTATTTTTTAAATTGCATGAGAAGTTCCCTAAACTTCTGCCCACTCTGTCAGCTACATACCCACAAACCTAACAGCCGGTGCAGTTTTTAAATAATATTACAGACCCCAAAACCACTGGAAACAAACAGAAGAAAGTGAGAAGAGAGACTCACGTCTTTGGACAGCGAAGACAAGAGGAAGACAGGCTCTTTCCTCTGTTTTGTCTGAAGGTGAAGGTTGTTTTTCCAGAGTTTGAATGGATCCAGACTCTGACCTCTGTTGTCCAGGCCCAGCGATGACGCAGGGCGATGACGCCAGCAGCAGCCCCACGCGCTCTCTGACATCACAAGCCGTAACATGAGGATAACTCTATGTATGTTATAAACATTGAGGTTTTGGTGGTTTCTGGGAGGCAGGAGCTGTGGAAGGCTAATGTGCCGGATAGTGCTAGCATCACATTTCCCTCTATAAGGAGATCCAACTAAGCCTTATATACCAAATGCTGTAAAAAAGTATTCTTATCATTTTGCCATGTAAAAGTAGCAATAAAACAATGAAAGAAGCATGTGATTAAAAGTAAAAGTTCAAAATTTTACACAGTCCTTATTACTTTGAAGCACAGAGTAATGCAGCATCAAAAGTAAAAAAAAAAAAAAAAAAAAATACTATTACAAAGAAAAGTAAACTTAGCTGGACTTTTATCTCCAGTTTTGGGGACTTTTATGTTTTGGAAAAGAAAGAAGTAAAAGTGGAAGGACACAAGGAAAGAAAATGAAGGGTGGAAAGAATGGAAAATGAATAAAGTAGTAAAGAAAAGGAAAAGAAAGCAAATAATTAAACTAGGAGGTAAAGAAGGAACTGAGACAGAAGGAGAGAAAAAATAAGGAAGGAAAGAACAGAAGAAGGATCACAAGTAAGGACATACGTCTGTAAGAAGTAAAGTTGGAAGCAAAGAAGGAAAGACTACAGGAAGCAAGCAAGACAGAAGGAAGAGTGGCAGGACAGACAGAAGGAAAACAACAACAAAACGAAAAACTGAAATACTGACCTAATAATTTAAAGTGATATTAACAATTATTTAATGTAAAATATAAATCTGCAAAGTAGTCCCCAAAATGGAAATACTCAAGTAAATCAGTACTTTAGAAATGTAACTAAGCAGAGTACTTGCATCATCTTCTTTAAACCTCTGCCTGTACTTCAGCATTGAGGGCTTTCAGACTGCAGCAGGTATCCATCCATGTTTCTGACCTTTTACAGACAAGCTGCACGCTGATGAAATGATAATAAAGCCACAGAGTGCCAGAGGCTCGCCGCTTTTTACTCAGACGGGTCCATGTGAACCCCCCACTAGAATCCCCAGACTAAATAATAGATGAAATAGTAGAAACCTGGAAGCTCATGGGCTGGATCAATGAAGGAGCTCAGATGTTCACACAGCTGGAGGAGACCAAGCACACATTTTAATGTTGAGAAGACAGTTTAGACATGTCGGGGTAATTCATGAAAATATCATGCTAATTACATGGTATCACATTAAATAAACATTGCAACAACTGAAGCTCATTCATAAAGCTTCCCGTACAGTAATAAGCACACGTCCCATTATCAGCGTATTGTTGTAAGGAAATAAAATCCAGTAAAAATTATCGTGTTAATAAATTGCTTCATATTTAACATTCAAGCTAAATGCTGCTTCCCCTGGTGTCAAAGAAAAATGAACATGACAAATTGATAAAAGAAATTTAAAGGACCATACCAGAGATCATGCATGTTTGAGCCTAATATATTCAATTTTCATACATTTTATGTTACTGTTACGTTAATGACAATTTCATTTCCCAAAGGATAAAACCATATTTCAGCTTTCGTGATATTTTGCAAAATGTCTTAATCATTCAAAATCAAATATTCAAGTGATACACCCACCTTAAAAANTGATATTTTGCAAAATGTCTTAATCATTCAAAATCAAATATTCAAGTGATACACCCACCTTAAAAATTAATGTTTTGCCTGCTAATAGTTATGCAGCCTTATGAAGTCACAGTCATTTAAATTTTTCAGTAAACGCAGGTCTTCTTTTGGGACTATATTCCCTGGTGGAGGCATACATTCACTCCATGCTTTTCATTGCGCTAAAATGCTAAAATTGCATATGTTCAAGAAAAGAAAAAAAACAGAATACATGTCTTGTTTGCGATAATGAATTACCTATCCCAAGAATGTTTCAAGTACAGGCAGTCCCCAGGTTACAAATCAGTTGTGTGCCCATGGCTGTTTGCAAGTCGGATTTGTTCATAAGTCGGAACAGTTATGTAAGGTGCATATCTAGCATCTATATTTTACCTTTCTATGCATAAGAAACATTAAAGAAACACTTCCAGATATCCTAAAACATCGTAANGGGGGGGGGGAGGGTGTATAAAAAAAATATGTAGGTTAACACTCTCGCTCCTTGACGTCTTGCAAGTCAGAAGAGGCATTCTTCTTTTGTTTTGACGTGCGTTGTAAAGTATTACGCCGTTCATTACTATGAATCATTGTATGTAACACGAATTTTTAATTTAATAGGCTTTATGGCGGTCCGTTCGTAAATACAGGTCGTACGTAAGTCAAGTGTTCATAACCTGGGCACTGCCTGTATCAACAAGTTGATTTTAATAGTGTACCAGAATGAACTGAAACCAATGGCGGTCTGGAAGGTAGGAAAAACAAAATTAATTCACCATTCCAGTAGTATGCTTTGGAAAATGATTATCAGTAACGTAACGTGTATGAAAATTGAATATATACAGCTCAAACATGCAGGATTGCCAGTATGGTCCTTTAATTCTCAGCTTTAGAGCTCCCCAACATAAGACAGAGAAGGCATGGTATGTTGCAACAGATGCTACCGGGAAAATGATGATCCCATCACAATTTGCCATTTAAGAAAACAGATTTATCAACTGAGTGGCTCATGTATCAAATGTATTGATTACTACCATTTGTGAGGCAAATACAATTGAACACATCACCCAGATTTCATACAATGAAATGTACTGCCAGAATGAAACATGTCCCTGTGTCCCTACATGATGTTTTTTGTTTTTTTGTTTTTTTGTTTTTTTTTTAATAAAAGGTAAATGGAGGTAAATGTTTAGTGCTCCAGAGTTTTGTTGGGACTGGACCAAAATGTTATGGAGTAGATTAAAGTGCTATTGCTTCATTTACATATGGCTGAAATGAACTTAGCGGGGAAACGCCCCGGGGTCTGCACCAATACTTTAAATTATTTCACACCTGAAGTGCTCCAACAAGCATGTATGAAAGATATTATATCTTTGTATTTGAAGTTTGACATGACTTCAGTTTGGGCTGTGGAGGCCTGGAACTCACTGACACTGCAGCACCATCGTTGACAAGAGAGGTCATGGGTGACAATAATGAGGAAAAAGCATGTTGGAAAAATCCTGGTAACACGCAGTTGCCAGTATACACAGGTAATGCCACAGAATAATGAGACTAGATGACACTTTACATTATCACTCCATCATCTGCTTTGTTATCTTTTACCTCATTATTAAAATCAAAATCAAGCATTTTATTTTCATTTCAATACCAAATCACTGTACAGAGACACTGAGATCAATGATTTAAAAAAAAAAAAAAAAAAATTATTCTAAGTGTGATGTTATTGTATCTAAGTGGGCGGGGCAGTTCATCAGAACCTCTCAGCATCTGTATGAGAGGCAGCAGCTCATTTTCCTGACTGAAGTGGATTTAGAACTTCCTCTCAGCAATCTGAACCCAGAGAAAAAGTTTGATGGCTCCCCAGCGGCCAGAATCTCTGTCCTGCAGAGCCGCAAATCAATAAGCCCAGACTGAGAGTGTAGTGCTGCATCAAAGTGTATCGAGCTGCTGTTTTTCCACGGCTATCTCTTCTCTCTGATAGATCAAACATAAAGAGTTATTGCTATCATTCTAGGACAGACCCAGGGGAGCCAGCAGCAGCTCTGTCACTGGTCTCTGCATTGGCGCTTCCCTGCAAAAATGAAACATTCCATCCTACATTTAACTTACAACACACTTTACATTGTGTGCCAAAAGATTTGATTTCTCAATATGAATTTTGTCTTGATAAGTTTTAATAAGACAGTTGTTTGTGTAGTTTTTACATCCTATTTTGGCTTTGGAACAGCTTTCCAAATTATCTCATGAGGATAAACTAGTGGACATGCTGGGATAGTATTGAGATTTCAGTACAGTACACTTGTTTCGTAGTTGCACTGAGGCATGCAGCTTGTTGTGGTTGTGTTTCTGTGTGCAGGCTTGTGTTGAAAGCCATGGAGAGTTGGAAGCATCCTGTTAGCATACTAGTTTTTTTTCTCGTAACCATGTTCTGGATGATATCAGACTGTGAGAACACTGTCGGAGCTGAACAGGAGTCTTGTCAGAGATGGGAGAGCTATAAAGGAGGATGATGGCATCTGGTGGGTATCATGATGTCGTGTCACATTAAGGATTCTGCAGATCCTCTGTACCAGCCAGGCGAATGAAGTAGAGCGGAAAATCTTCAAGGATGTACAAACCCAGCAAAGAAAGCTGAAGAAAACTACAGAAAAAAGAACACAGCAATGAAGAAAAATGGATGGATGGATGGATGGATGGATGGATGGATGGATGGATGGATGGATGGATGGATGGATGGATGGAAATTATATTCATTTGCATGTGTCCCTACAGAAACAGACACATGCAGCACCAACTCCTTACTTATGATACTGTATCAATACCAGCACTTTGGTATTGATGGTGCTTCCTTAAAGGGGAGAAATTGTGCTTTTTGTTATTTTCCCTCATTTTTCTAGTGTAATATAGTAAGAAGTATGTGTTGAACATTGTCATTTAAAAAAAAAAAACTTGAGTTTCACATTTATAGAAATGTGCATCAAGTAAACTAAGCCCATAGGTCCCAAAAGTGTCATTTTTTCACTAGTCATTTACTTCTGTAACATGTTTACATTACCATGTAACACATGACTTTACTCACATACATGCTCAAATAGACACACAAGCAAGAGTTGGCCAGTATTTCCATTCAAAGTCTGTGGGTGTTGCCAGTCCAGGCCTGACACAGCAAAACCCACAGGCAGAAAAGGAGGTGGTGTTAAAGAGATCTTACCTAGAATCGCCTGTTGTATCTCAGTGTGCACAGTGGATCAATGTTTTTTGCAATTAAAGCATAAATAACAACGTGGAAATCTGTCTAATATGTTCCCTTTAACTATATGCTGCTTTGCTCAGTTTAATGAAGTTACATATTGTTTAATAATGAAAAAAAAAAAAACTCATGTTATATAAAATCAAATTTATTTGCAAAAATCCAACCAATAAAACAAATCTTTACAAATCTTTACTTTGAAGACTATAGGAACTGAGTGATACTGATACTATCCGCTGGTATCAATACATTGTCATTCAATACAATTATCAATACGATTTTGGTGGATAGCAAAAAGGTATCGAATTAAGATAAGCAGATCCAGCAGTAATTGGAATAAGATTAATACTGCTGATTCTGCTGCTATTATCACCACAGCTGGTGCTAATACTGCATTTACCATTATTTATTACAAACAATGAGTACATGTGTATATATATTCCACTTCCAACTGAAAATAGGCAGCATTTTTTAAAATTGTGAAACAGCTCAGCTCAGAGTAATTTTAGAAAAAGAGCCATTACAAAAGCTGAGTTTGGTCAAAGCAAAGCTCCACACCACACTGTGAATGCACCTGTGAGACAGCAGATTTGTCCTCTGTGCTGGACTTTGTCTCATCCGTGCTGACCTGTTACCTGACCTTGCCAGGTGTATACATAGTTCCCTCTGTAAACTAATCCACGGCCTTTCAGTGGGAATCAATGCAAAGTGGATGAGTTACACAGGGACCTTGTTTGTCTTATTGAGCAATCAGGTGAACTTATTGCACAGGAGAGACAGGAAGGGTGCAGAGGAGTGAGGGAATTTAAAGGCACAATCTGTTAATATTGTAATTCAAGTAAACACACAAAAACTTGATATTTTTTGCTTATTTGTTTTATTTATTTATTTACTCATTAGTTTATGTTGTTATATCAATTTTCTTCAAACCAGACAGTTTTTCCAAGCTCTTTTTTTCCTCTTTATAAGAATCACGCAGTACATGCACGTTAAATATTTGATTCTAATGTAATTCAAGGACCATACCGGTGATTTTGCATGTTTAATTGTATCTGTATTCTGTATCTGCATCTGTAATTTCATTATATGTTATGTATAATGACAATAAAGCTATTCTATTCTTCTATTCTATTCTTAAGCCCAATAAATACTACTTGTTACTGACAACCATTTCCCCAAATATCGAACCTTATTTTAGTTTTCTTTAGTTTTATTTTCCCTCATTTTTGTAGTGTAATGTAATACGAAGTATGTGTTGAAGTATGAGTAAAAAACTTGAGTCTCACATTTATAGAAATCCTTCACCATTCAAAATCAAATGAAATTTAATTAGATTCAGTTAAAATTCAGTGTTTTGCCTGCTAACACTTAATATGATTTGTACAATTATAGGACACACGGCCATTTCTCAGTAAAAGCAGTCTTTTCCTGGGACTATGGTACCTGACAAAGACATACTTTTTTTTTTCCATGTAGCTCCATATTGGATCGTTTAAATGAAGTAACTTTGACAAAAAATGATAAAAGCATGCGATTTGCTGTGATGGATTACCCAGCTGAAACATGTTTCAAGTGTCTTCAAGTCATTCAACTGGTATGAACTGAAACCAATGGCATTCTGGAAGGTGTCTTCCACAAATTAACATTTATAAACATATATGCGCTGTGTTATAAAGCTGATTTTGATTTTATGTCTTTAACTGTAAAGTAAAATCAGGCAGTTTTTCATCATTCAGTCAGAATAAAGTGTGCAGTGAGAGTCTACATTTGACCTTTAATTCTGTTTCTGCCCCTCAGACCACCAAGGGGCCCGACTGGATGGTGAAATGTTGTGTCGAAAGGAGAAAACACAGCAGGACGGGGAAGAAGGGAGAAGTAACCTCTACATCTTTGCTCATTAACATTACAAATTCCTCTCTGTACAATACAGGGGAATCTTAGCCTGCTTGAACTCTAAATAATTTACACATTAAAAATCTCTTCTTTCTTGACCTCCCAGGATCTTGTCTTTTCATAATGCTGCTCACAGACTGGGAATGATGTGAGAAAGAATGAGAGAGGGAGAGAGAAAGAACTCTGACTGATTCCTGCCTGACCACAGCTACAGAGACAACAGTCTGGGAAATCAAATTTTTTTAAACCTTGTTTTTTAATCATTATTATTAGCATATACATGTGAATGAATCAGTAGACAAAAACAAAACTGAAGAAAACTCACCTAAAAAATAGTCAAACCTCAAATATTGACACAAATCTGTTACAGTTTGCTAGTGACCTAAGGTCAAAGTTCACCAAAGCTGAACTTGACACAGTATTTTTATGTAAATGCTGTACTTTGCCTACTTGATTGAATCTGGCAAGTGTTATGACTCCACTGAAATAAACTAAATTCAATGCAACATTTTGCTTTTATAAATGAATGTGCATCTTTTTCTAGAAAGCAAATCAATCCATTTGTTCTACAGATTTACTCTCTGTTCTACAGATTAAAGAAATTCTCACTGGATCTGTGTAGGTTTAGCTCAGCTAGTGTACCACTGGGTTTCTTACTGCAAACATTTTGAATTCAAATCCTGACAGAAGCATACTTTTATTGTATCCTATAGCTTTCAAAGTAAAACTAGGCCAATTTTTGGCATCGAGAATCAAACCAAGAATGCTTGGAATGGATCACATGTTTTGATATCCATTATATTAAATCAATCTATCAATTTGTCCTGCAGATTTATAAGATATATGACTGACTTAACTTGTGCTATAGCTAAGTAGAGATTCAATTTTATCATACTGAGATTGTCAGTTTAAATTCCCTCACAGCTTTTATTTTTGTCATTTGCATCCTATAGTTTTCAAAGTGAAACAAGAAAAACATGAAGAGTCCAACCAAATGTAGTCTTGCCTAAAGCACCAAGATACCCAGGACTCTGGGGAGAATAATGCATTGGAATGTTAATTTTCTTAAAATAACCCCAATGCATCTCACAGTTTGGTGAGATAAATGTCTTTGTTCCTGTATTTTAAGTATGTCTCCTGAAATGTGTCTGCTTGATTACGAAATTTATTGAAAATAATTTCTATTAAAGAAAGGTCGGTGTAAGCAGTGTGTTGACTTTAACTATCTAGTCACTGCATTCTTGTTCAGTCTTTTTTTTTTTTTTTTNTTTTTTTTTTTTTTTTTCATTTTTTACAGTGTGCGCTGCTTTGACGCGCGGCCACATCCACTCAGGTCCTTAGTGGAATGAATGAGCTGCCACACAGACAGGATGAGACGGGATCCGGTACATCCCTCAATTAATTACAACCTGATCGAGAGTCCTCTGGTCATCCTCTGTTTCTGCTGCGTTTTTGGTCACAGTTTTGTCTCTATCTCTCTTTTTTCTTTTTCTTTTTTTTTTTCTTTTTGGATTTTAATATGACTGTAAGATAAAACCTGGGAACCTGCAAGCGGAGACAGAATTTTTCCCAGAAACATTTGTGGATTTTAGAGAATTAAACTTGTTTTTGCTCTATCCTGTTCCAGAGCAAACACTTTAATTAATGAAAGATGGAATGATTCATTAATGGAAGATTAATGGAAAGGACTATTTATTAAGCGCACATTTGCTACACCGGCGCGTTTTAAACTTCTCCAGCTGCGGAAGGACTCTTAGATTGTTATTTAGAGCAGAAATGTGAAGACAAACCATCTTTTTTTGTCTGACGCACCGGTTTCTGATCCCTCCAAGGCGTTGCAGCACAGATATGTGTGTGGATGTGAAAAGCTGCTGTTAGGTGTGTGTTCGGTTGATTACAACCTCTCGAAGCTGAAACTCGACCCTCCTGCGCGCAAACCGGGCGTCCTGAGCTGGAACTGCCATGAAACTATACAAACACTGATGTGAAGGTAAGAAAACCAATTCCCTGTCTGTGAGAAAGTCTATGGTGCAAGAAAACGCTTCTTTAGGCTTGGGCGTAAACCCTTCTTGGTGATGAAAGTAGCCTTAAAATGCCCAGATGCCCAAAATAACCTCTAAATCAGAGCGGAAAGAACTTTGAAAGAGCCACTTTAGGTTTTTGAAAGTGTTTTGCAACAAATTAGAGGGTTTTAATTCTTAATGATGGTACTATTATAATCATTATCATCGATCCAAAAAGAAAATCTTTCCTCACATACAGTATATTCTGCAGTTTTGAGACTGTTGTCTATGTTTCTGTAAAACTGAGCCGAATTTTCTATCACACAGGTTTTTCTAACACACAGGTTTGTCTGAATGCAAAGGTAAGTGCCGGAATTAACTATTGAAAAATGAGGCGTTTATACTGTACGTTTCTCTCTTTTTTTTTTTTTTTTTTNTTTTTTTTTTTTTTTTTATTGAAAATTGCGTGGCGTGGAAGTGCGTTGAGCCTCTGTGATTCTGATTTATGAACTCCACAACTGGAAACCTGAATGAACTGACACTGCCAGACTGAAGAAAAGTTAATTTGATTAATCAGCCTACATGCTCAAATAAATTGCACTTTAAATCGCACTTTACACAGCCATGTCCTGGAGGTTTTTTTTTTTTCAAGAATTACAAAAAAAATCAATCAAATGGTGTACCATTTTATCCAAACATTGATTTGATCGATATAACCAGGAATGCATAAATGTAAAAAAAAAAACCATGATTTTAGATTTTATTTATTTATTTATTTATTTATTTATTTAATTTATTTATTGTTTAAGAGATAGAGGTATCTGTTTTTGCAAATGAATTCTTTTTTTTTTGAAGGGGTAAAATAATCATATCATTAAGACTAACTCACGTTTAGATGTAAAATTTTTAAGTTTTAAAAGAACAATAAAACATCAATTTTCTTCCAGATGGCTGAGTGGCTGGCTGGCTGGCTGGCTGGATGGATGGATGGATGGATGGATGGATGGATGGATGGATGGATGGATAGATGGATGGATGATGGAAAGATAAGTGGATGGACAGACAAATGGATGGTGACCTTTGAGTGTATGTGTCTTTCCAGTGATTTGTGTGTGATGCTGACTGGCTGTGTGGGTGTAAATGACTCTCTGGTTCTTGGGGCTATGGATATCCAGGACTCTGTTGCTATGGAAACACAGTACCATAGATGTGATGAGTCGGATCATTGATTGCTGATTAGTAGAGCAGCTTCAGAAATTAAGAGTTGATAGGGAAGAAACTAAATTTTACTAGTGACCATAATTTTTACAAACATGTCTGCAGTATAGAGAGAACAGACTTTCATATAGGCTTCAGTACAAAGAGTCAGAGAGTCAAAAACATCTCCATGCAGAGAGAGTGAATGAGACACCGAGTACAGATTTCCTTCTAAATATACGAATATTTTGAGATCTTATTTCTTATATTTGTCGGCTTTTCATGTACGATGCAATCTCATGAGTGATAGAAATGTTTGCAGTGTGTCAACATGTGGATGTGCAAAATGCAATTCCTTATTACTTAACTAACAAATGCTGTGACACAAAATGTGTGATAAATCAGCAAAGTGCATTTTGTGGCACAAAATGCTTAAAATGCAATTACACAGAATGCAATTTTGCTGAGCATTTTCTAAAAGTTGATTAAGTGTTAAGTTGATTTTGTTTTGAATTTGCTCTTTGTGTAACAAATTGACTTTTGTGACACTTGGCAAGCATTTTGTGTGCCATGTCTCCAGAAAAGTTCATTTCATGCACAACTTCTTGGCCAAAGGTCACAGAAGCAGTGATAAGTATTACAAATTAATATGGTAATTTTGTGGTATTAACTTTATTATAACATTGTAATAATTTTATTGTCATTGCATTGCTATAAATGAATATGACACAAAAACTGATACATAATAATCACAAACAGGACCCTGAACACTAAAAAAAAAAAAAAAANAAAAAAAAAAAAAAAAACAACAACCCAAAAAAACACCTTTGATTGGAATATGGATAATTTTTTGTGTACATGCTATGTGCAGTAATGCTTCTAGAAGCTGGATCTGTTCAGTGTTTGTCATATAATGAGGCAAACAGTTTTTGTTTGGATTGTGAAATTTGACTCTAGCTTGTCTGACGTCATTGGATCATTTTATATTTAATATGACATTGGAGACATACATGTGACCCCAGTGTTGAAGGATTGTGCAGCCCAGCAAATCTGTGCTTGGCTCATATGGTTCATTTCTCCATCTTTAAGGACGTTCTCAGCCTATGATGAAGATGTTCCACTCTGGAGGTCTCTTCAGTTACTCTGAGTTTCTGTCCTTTACGTGGATTTTTCAGAGCTTTCCCCTGTCGAAGCTCTTGATATTTTTGAGCGCTAGATGCCGTGTAGCTCTGCATGCATACAGTGCGACTGTCCCATGACACGATATGATCCTGGACATGTTCCATTGTCCCATCACTCATCACGCCCACACAGGAAGGAGAGGAAATGTAACAGGGAGGGGATAAAAGAGCTTTTACATGTCACATCTCTTCCTCTCTCTCTGGTCTATGTGACTGTGTGTCATCACCGCCATCTGAGACTGCTTCTGTTTTACTATTCATCAGTGCTGTTTTGGTCCTCAACTTATTGTATAAAACGTGAAGGCAGGCCGAATATTTACAATTCAATAACAAATACGTGATCACTTATGCAACATCAGGGACTGAGTTTTAGGGGCTTGGAAGGAGAATATTTCAGGGGCATTTTCACATCTACCACAGTACATCAGCCTGATCAAATTTCCATTTATGATCACATTAGGCTTTGACAAAGCTGGTGTCCCTGTGTTTTTGTAATGTTTTTTTTTTTTTTTTTNTTTTTTTTTTTTTTTTTTTCCCTCTCATTTGCTGATATACACTCAATTCTGATTTGGACCTAGATTTGTTCTTCTTCTTCTTTTCCTTTCGGCTTTCCCTTCAGGGGACCTAGATTTGTTACTGTATATAAAATATGAAGGGAAAGTGAAAATAAAATACATATATTTCTTTTTAAATTTCATCCAACGGGCATGGAATTCAGAAGAGACAACCTCATGTACATAAGAAACGAGAGATAAACTAACTCACATGATGAATAATTTCTCCTTTTTCTTTATGCACTTCAAAATTCTCTTATCTCAGACTTTAACTCTTCTTTTATTTCTCTCTTTCAACCTGCTTTCTGCTGCAGTTGAGTTTACTTATCTAGGAACTGAACTTGTCATTAGAGAAGGCTGTGTTTTCAGCGCTCTTCTGTCCTTTTGTGGTTGATTTATCTGAAAGTTGATGCACGGATTTGTATGGATCTCTCTGTTTTAGTCGTAACAGTTACACTTGAGCTTGGTTCATATGCTGGAGGCAAATTGTAAATAATCATAAATGTCAAGCTGCCTTACAGGTTGCAGAAAGCTCATTGCTGGTGAAGGTTTATGCTACAGAGAGGGTCTTATTGTTCTGCTGTCAAGCTGCTTTGTGCTGAATTTATAAAATTAGACAATCAAAATCTTGAATGATTTATGCATAATGCTGAGCACAAAGTAGAAGGTTTTTAAAACGGCAACAATCATCAGAACGTGTCCACAGTTTTTTTTTTTTTTTTTTTTTTTTTTTTTTNTTAAAAAAAAAAAAATCATCAATGCACTGTTTGTTTCACAATTTATTGCAAAGAAAATGATAAAAATATATAAAATAAATGTAACTAATTAGTTTTCAGGAAGAATTTGTCAACAAGAGCACATTATGTAGCCACTATGGCTTAAGAAATAATTTTTAATGACATCCAGTCTGTATTAGTGCACTGACATTCCAGTTGTGTTCCAACGCCCTGCTGATGTGTTTTAACATTCTATTCAATAGCTGCTGTCTGCCTTCTCCCACATCATTTTGTGNCCCTGCTGATGTGTTTTAACATTCTATTCAATAGCTGCTGTCTGCCTTCTCCCACATCATTTTGTGAATAACTTGCTATACAGTCTGGTCATGCTATTGCTCTGCAGCTTCTGAACTTCATATTGAGGACTGCAAATTTATAGTTTGCGATACTGTATCACAAATAGTCCTGTTTTATTTGTTATTTTGGCCCTGGTCCACCCTGAAGCCTTAAATTACTTTGTGAAAGTAAGCCTGAACTATTGTAAATAAATTATCACTTTTCACTGGTACATCAATCTCCTGCACCTGGTCTTCTTTGACAAGCAAGGAAAGAGACTCTCACCTTCATGTTGTGCCTTAGTCAACTCAACTTAGACAGGGAGTAACAAGCCATAGTGGCTGCATCACCAACACCACCCCTACTTTCTGCAGTATATTCAGATTTATTTTATCAAGAAAGAAAAAGATTGTTTTTTTTTTTTTTTTNTTTTTTTTTTTTTTTTTTTTTTATGCTGAAAGCCTTGTCAGTTAAGAGTTATAATTCATATGAGCTGGACAGCTTTTCTGTATATTTGTTGTTAGCAGCTTTGTGGCTGTCTGTGTTTTTCTCACCTTGGTTGACTGATACAGATACATTTTTTCCCTGAGTTGAGCCTAACAGGCAGACCTTCCATTAACTCCATAGCAGATGGTCAGCACAGCCATAGCCTTAAACAGTCTATAACAGTGGTGTGTGGACTCAAGGTGCATGACTTAGAGTCAACTGGGTATCGAGTCACAAGACTTGAGAGTTGCATGTGACTTGGTCCCACCTTTGGTCTGTAATAACCTAAAGCATTTGATTGTTTGACATTGTTGTGGGTGGTAAACAATCACTGAGGAATTGCTGATTAAAAATCTAAGTTCTGACAAAAATCACTCATCAATAATGATGGGGTTTTTTTCACTTTGATTGTTAATAAATACAGCATCAATCAGATTCATCATCATCATCAGAGTCAGACCTGCTAATATTTGCTGAGCAGCAGGAAGACACGTCAGCAATGATGAAGCTCCAAATCTGGATCTGGTGTGTAGCGTGCTCAGAGCTTAAGTTAATGCGGGAAATGTGATCTGATGAATAATGAAACTGATATGCAGCAATATTATCAATAGTGGATGCTGGCAGAAACCAGTTTTTAAACGTTTGGTAGCTGAATATGATATGAATTTTCTCACTTCCAACCTCTTCTTACGCCTCTTTTTGCCTTTCTCTCTCTCTTCTTCTCTGTACATCTCTTTCTTTGTTGTGTCCTACTGATCTGCCTCTTCATCCTTTTCACCTCTCCATCACTCATTTTCTTGCTTCTTCCCCCTCTCATTTCCACCTATTCTTTTCCTCCCCTCCACATTTTTCTTTTTCTTGTTTCCTTCTCTCAATCTACTCCTTTTCTCCTCATCTTTCCACCTACCATCTCTTTTTGTCCTTCCTTTCTTCACTTTCTCACTATATCTCCTCTTCCCTCTCCATTTCTTTTCTCCTTCCTCCTTCCTTCTCTCTTTTGTTCAACTCCTCTTATCCATTGTGCATCTTTCCTTCTCTCCTCCTTCTTACTCATGTCCTTTTCATTCTCTCTCACCACCTTTGTTTACTTCTTGTTTTCTTCTATTCCTCTTTTTGGTCTCCTCTTTTTCCCTTGATTTTTTTACTTCCTTTTTCATCAGCATTCTTTCTTCTCCATCTTTCTCTCCTTCTTTCCTCCTTCACCTCCCCCTTCTTTCTCTATTATTTCCTTAATCTCTTTTCCCCTTCCTTCCCTCTTTCTGTCTACTCTTCTCTTCTCCTCCTTTTCCTCTTCCTTTTGTCTTCTTAATCTCCTCCACTCCTCTTCTATGGAATATTTCCCATATCTTCCATGTTTTCTCCCTCCTCTCTCATTTTTACCTAAATTCTCCTTTTTGTCCAGTTTTGTCTTTTCCTCTTGCTCTCACTTATTTCCTTGTCATCTTCTCTTATTTTGCTCCTCCTCTTCCTCAACCTCTCACCTCCTTCCTTTTCTCCTCTCCACTCTCCTCTCCTTCCTCTTCCTCCTCCTCCTCCTCTGTTACCTTCCACATTTCTTTTTCTCCTCCTTCTCCTCTGCAGGCTGTTGATGGAGAGTTTTTCGGATGTCAGCCGGTACAGTGGTTATCGCAGGTGGAATTCTGGCTACAGTCATCTTGCTGACCATCGTCGCGGTGCTGTGTTTATGTAGGTTGCAGGTATGATGTGGCTCAACATGGACAGCGCTTCTTTGCATAATATGAAGAAATACGTGGTTTCCCAGAGTTTCAAGTGCATTCAAGTTCAGCTTTGTGTTGGCATATTTTGCTTCATATGGTCTAAATGATACATGCTAATAGGAATGTATGCTAATTCTTCATTGTTCCAAGTACTCCCATCAAACGTTTCTCACCAATGAGCAGACAGAATGAATGACTTTCATTGATATATTTTGGTTTGCTTGAATTTTTCTGCATGAAATCAAACCAAACCGAGCAAAGAGCAAATGCAACAAAAACATCCGTGCTGATGTCTGTTGTGTGCTTTATGTGACATGATTGGTAAAACCCATCCATCCAAACATCCATCCATCCATCCCTCCATTTTCATCCTCTTATCCGGGACCGGGTTGCGGTGGCAGCAGACTAAGCAGACCAACCCATGCTTCCCTGTCCCCGGCCAGGCCCTCTAACTCCTCCTGGGGGAGTCCGAGGCGTTCCCAGACCAGCTGGGAGATGTAATCCCTCCAGCGTGTCCTGGGTCTTCCCCGGGGCCTCTTCCCAGTTGGACGTGCCTGGAAGACCTCCCTAGGGAGTCGACCAGGGGGCATCCTTATCAGGTGCCCGAACCACCTCAACTGACTCCTTTCAATGTGGAGGAGCAGCAGCTCTATCCGAGTCCGTCCCGGATGTCCAAGCTTGTCACCCTGTCCCTGAGAGTGAGCCCAGACACCCTACGGAGGAACTTCATTTCCTCCGCTCTTGTATCCACGATCTTGTCCTTTTGGTCACTACCCAAAGCTCATGACCATAGGTGAGGATAGGAACGTAGATTGATCAGTAAATTGAGAGCCTCACCTTCTGGCTCAGCTCCCTCTTCACCACAATGGTCCGGTACAGTGTCCATAGGACCTCGGACGCTGCACCAATCCATCTATCAATCTCACGCTCCATCTTACCCTCACTTGTGAACAAGACCCCGAGATACTTAAAGTGAGTGACTCCCCTCTAACCTGGAGGGAACAGTCCACCTTTTTCCTACAGAGCACCATGGTCTCAGACTTGGCGGTGCTGATTCTCATCCCAGTCGCTTCTCACTTGGCCTCAAACCTGCCCAGTGCATGTCAAAGGTCACTGTCTGATGAAGCCAGCAGAACCACATCATCNGGCCTCAAACCTGCCCAGTGCATGTCAAAGGTCACTGTCTGATGAAGCCAGCAGAACCACATCATCTTCAAAAAGCAGAGATGCTATTCTGAGGTCACCAAACTGGACACCCTCCGATCCCCAACTGTGCCTTGAAATCCTGTCCATGAAGATCACAAACAGGATTGGTGACAAGGGACAGCCCTGGCAGAGTCCAACGCCCACCGAAAACAGTCTGATTTAGTAAAACCCATGTCAGTTCAAATGATAGAGACAAATACACAGCATAGTACTTATCTCTACAGGTTTGCCATGTTTATACCACCCAGGTATCCTGTTATCGTGATGCTGAACCAACTCACATGTCTCCGTTTATCATGAAGGAGTATCAATTCTACTCCATGTTCTGGATATTTGAGCTCCTCACCAACTGCTAAGGCTGAGTTCAGACACCCTGAAACTCATTCAGCTGCATGTATCCACTGTCCACATTATCATTCTTTTGGTGAAACCCAGAGCTGTGGCCTTAATAACCACATAGATTGAAGAATCAAGAGCTTCAGCTGCAGGCTCTCCTTCCTCTTCGTCATGTCCAGTATAAAGCCTGTATCTCTGCAGATGCTACACCAAGCCTGTCAAGCTTTTACATCATACCCTGTTAGCAAAACCTGAGATGCTTGAACTCCTCCACTTGGGGCAACAACTGGCTCCACCATTAAGGCATCTCCTGAGACTTCTTAGACACTCAACTGAAAACTGGTCCAGTGCTGCTAGATGTCACAGTCTGATGAAACCAACAGAACTATAGTACATTGACAGTCATTAGCTGTGCCCTAAGACTCTGCGCATGAAAATCAGTTGAGAATGTGGACACAGTTCTTGCACTAGATATACAAGGGCCAAATGTATTGTAGCAATAGCTCTGGCACCCCATATTCCTACAGCGTCCTCCACAGGACATGCCAGAGATGCAGCCTTCAGCCTTCTCAAAATCCTCAAAAAAAAAACAAAAAAAAACAACCACCAAGCAAACATAAAATAGACTGTCAGAAAAACCAGCAGTAGAAAGTAGAAAGCAAATACATTTTATTAATTCTTTGTGTAGACAAAAAAAGGTAAATATATGTACATTTTCACATTAAATAAACTGTCAATGCAGGACCTCTGCTGCACACAAAAGACTAGATAAGTAAAACACTGGAGAAAATTGTGCAGAAATTAAAAAAAAAAAAAAATGCTAATTTAGACACTGAACCTGACCCATTTCCTTCTTCCTGTATTTTGGTCCTATAGTATTACTGCTGTAAGCGGGAGGAGTCTGAGAAGGGGGAGGAGGAGGAACCAGAGCTCGCCACCATGTCGCCATGTCACCCCCTGGCTCTGTCTGCTCCTCCAACGCCCCCATCACTGGAGCGCTATAGCAACGGGCCAGAGACCTACCCACCCACCTTTCTGACTGAGGCCAATGGGCCAGCGGGCTACTCCCCCACCTCTACCCCTCCATCCCGCCAGTGCCAGCGCCCGTACACCTTCTGCCCATCCTGTGCCCGCTGCTCGCTGCCCTTCTACCTGCAGCACCCTGAGCGGCTGTGCAACGGTGGCCGCAGGATCAGCTACAGGACGGTGCAGCAGCAGGAACTGGACCTGCCCATGGACCTGGCCAGCCTCTACCACAAGCTCAACCTCATCCGCTCCCTCACCATGAAGGAGGTGGTCACCCACAGCATCAGCACTGACGTCTAGCAACAAGCAGGGTGGAGGAGGCACCGCCCTGCTGGGCCATATACTGTATGTACACATTATGCTAACACCAGATTTATTATTATTTATTATGGAGCTGTGCAAATATTTGCAGAGTAGTGAAGAGGGATCAGTTAAAGTAAAAGTCCTCTTGTTTTGCATTAGCAAAGTTAGATTTGATGTTTGAATCTTAACTGTTGAATAGCAGGAAATAGATAAATCATGTAAAATTTGGCTACTAGCTTGCTAACAGTTACCGTTTTGTGATTGGCAGATTAGCTCATGTATCTAGCAGAACTTGTTATTAGCACGTCAAGATTAATATCAGTGTCTTTATCCCAGTTTGTGTGAGGCTATTACCCAGAGTCACCCTGTGGTTTGTAATACTTCATACATGTTTTGTTTTTTTTTAATCTCATGTGAATCTGCCATGCTTATGAACTCCATCACAACATTGCAAACCATATTCAGTAATTTGTGATAGAGTGGTAAATACAAAGGAAGGAAATAATTTTCATTCTTCTCTGACTGATGTTGCAGTGACTTATTAATGAGATTTTTGCTCACCACTAAACATACTGATCGCTGCTAGGTAGCTTGCAGTTTGCATCGTATCAGAGGAGAGCAGTTATCTGAACACAGGCAGTAGTGTATGCATTTTAAAACTTTGATTCTAATCCAGTTAAGGGTCACGGGGGCGCTGGAGCCTGTCCCAGTGCTCATTGGGTGAGAGGCGGGGTACACCCTTTTAGCAACTTTTTTTTTTTTTCCCCAAAAAGAACCTTGTGACAAATCTACTTGGAATCTAGTAACTTTTTGGGTGGACGTAAGCTACTTCATGAGAAGAACTTCATCATTAGTGACTCTGTCCCTCATGACTGTGGTTGCGATGACGTCCATTAGGGAACAAAATGACTTTATCAAAATGTTCACTTTGATTGAAACGTCGCTGATTGATGTACAGCTGCAGCACAACAAGCTTTTTCATTTTATGCTGTTAAAGTGAATCAGTGCTAAATCAGTATGCAGACAGTAGACTGACTGTACTGCTTCACTATGGAAAAATCTTTAAAACAGGTTTACACCTGTTTGTTTCACTTAACATCACTTCAGGGACAAAATTTGACATTTGTGTTTGTTCATTGTCATATAATTAGGTAAAAAAAAAAAAAAAAAAANAAAAAAAAAAAAAAAAAAAAAGGGAAGCTGTTCTGTTTTTAATCATTTCCCTTGATATCAATTACTTTTGAATTGTTAAAGTTTTACTTTTTGATATCACATTGAATTGCATCATTGTAATCTTGATATAAAAAATCACAGGTCTGTTTTTATTTAAAAAAAAATTGATTCTTGATATAAACAATATAATTTTTGAATGAATTTGTCAATTGAATTCATTTGACTCATTTTTAAATGAACTTTTATAGCAAAACTTAAAATCTTGATAACACCAATTACATTTTTGGTATCAGTTAATTAATCCCCACATTTACTTTAGTAGTACATGAAATACTTGCTGGATTGTTCATGTACAACATTGGAATACTAACTAGTTATATTTTTATGTTTAGTATCAAGAGGAAATGAATATAAAACAAAACATGTTGTGTTACAGTCATTATTTGGAGCTTCTGATTGACACATTGGTGCATCACCTGTGTAAACTAGTCCACACTGGATTGTGTGTAAGTGTACGTTGTAAATACTAATTCTAATTCTAATTCATTAAGAATAGTGACTGTTTTAATGTGTGAGAATGTGTTTGTCTGCAGAAAACAAATCACATTTTAAAGGGCTTTTCTAAAGCATTCAATGATCTAATGCAACTGTGATTTTAGGGAGGTGAAGTTGATTTCCTGTTAAGGATATTGTATATACTGCGTGGCAGATGCTGTGGGTCAGAGGTCAAATAATATGAGAGGAATTTGCTCTGAAATTCAGTGTTAATTGTTTAAGAAAAACAGGCAAATGACTGATAGCACAAGCATATTTTGGTATTATTCAACTAAGAGTACAGTCAGTTCATGTATTTTACAGATATAAAAAAAAATGTTTATCTGGAATAAGGATGATAAAACTGTATGATTCTATAAAGGATGTAATATCTGAGTTTTATTATAAGTCAGAAAACTTCAGTGTGACCACTTTGTGTGTGTGTGTGTGTGTGTGTGTGTGTGTGTGTGTGTGTGTGTGTGTTGTGGATTTTGTCATGTTTTACATGAAAGTGTGGGTAGCCTCAGTTACACCCTGGCCACAGAAAATGCTTGTTTCTGATTGGCTGGCAGGTGACCATAGTTCTGGTTAACAGCTTAACCACCATTCTGAATCAATGTGCAATATATATAAACTACAGATAACTAAACCAGCAATACTTTTGCATTTCTTTTTTCTCTGGTAAGTAATAATACATGATATAGAAATTAATGGATTGGGTGCATTTTTTTCTTCTGCCTTGCCATTTTCTTACAGCATATCACTCTAAAGCTATATCCTCACTTTGTATTATAAATTACAGTAGCAGTCACCATGGTGATTTTTAATGAGCATGGTTTGATCATATGATGTATAAGTAGGTGTAGAACCTGCAAGTGTGTATGATATAAAACAGGTTTTCACACATCCTGCACATCCATACAGATGTTTTTATTTACTCTGGTTAGTGCCGTGACCTCTCATTGAGGGTCCTGCATTCCCTCCTTCCACTCCTTCTTTTTCTGCCTCAGACACATCCAGACCCAAAACCACTCTGACCTCTGGCTATAGTTTGAGCACAGATTTCAAATTTAAGGGGACTGGAACAAAAGAGAGAACACAAACTGAAGCTCTTTTATTCTTCCACTGTCAGTTCTAGTGTAATAAGTCTTTTTTATGAACATGTACCAGGGCTGTTAGTGGCTGCAGTTAGAAAAGATGAAGTGTGAAGTGGAAATTTATAAAAGAAAGTTTTATAAATGAATATTTAAAGTTATAGATGTTAAGGTTATTGTCATGGTTTGAGTTATAATAAGAAAGAGAAAGGGGAAAAAGTCCCTGATTGTGAAAAATCCTTTAAAATCAGTAAAGTATCACAAAAACACAAATCCATCCTGGGTGATTGAACATTATCTTGAAGATTCTACACTTTCTTTTGGGTTAGGGTGGCGGTTTGCGATCAACAAAGCACCTGAGAAAGGATGAGTGCAAAAAGACTTTCATTCACCGGTTTTCCCTGACATGAAGTCTTAAGTGTTTTTAGAGGTATGAAACTGTTGCATACGTGTTCTTTCTGCTTCAGTGTCCACATGTTTATACTGTCCTGCGTGTTTATATATACTCACAGAAGACAAGAGGTTCGATACTTTCAGACCTGACAGCAGGGGGCGTCAGCTCCCTCTGCATCCCTCCTCTGCTGTCAGACCAGATTCAAAGGTGGCTGCCTCTTCTGTAAAAGTAACTTGTTTATAGTGTTAATAAAATGATGCAAATCAATCAGACTTTAGTGTGATGCATTCTGGGTAAAAAATAAAAATAAAGGTAGCAGAGTTGTGCAAGAATAATTAATTAACATATGCGTGGTTGCTTTTTTCTGTCATTGACACCAGAGGCAGGGTTGAGTTGAGGCCCTTTCAGTTATGACATGAGCGAATCATAGCAAAGATGGCTTCTGTCTGTAGATGAGACAAAGATGAGTAACTCTCTCCTCCCTCAGAGCTAGTGCCATTGTTCCTTTGAGCAAGGCTCTGACTGCTCATTTTAAAGGACTGTGGTGGTTTTACTGGGCTGAAGGGGGAATGTGAACATAAATTAGGCTGGTGTCAGCTTTCCTTCAATAAACAATGAAAATAAAAATGACAGACAAATATGTTCATTTTGATTTTAATTGAAATGCAAGTCAGTAAAATTAGGATTTCAGTTTATTATCAACAATACACAATCCCCATACTTACTTTTTTTGTACAAAGAGGTATCAGTTATATAAAAACACAGTACACAATAGTTATAAAGTCAACAATGAGACATACACTTCTGCATAGATTTCAAGCATACTTCAAGTGTCAGGAATCTTTGTCTGTGTTTGAAATAACTTTGTCCCCAAACTTTGTTATACACAGACCAAAACTGGCATTAAGTAACCCGATTAATATGCATCGGTTTGTTTCACAATAAATGAAAATGTGCTATGACTAATAAATATTGTCTTATCCTGTAAGCGTAACCAACACTACACAGATGCTCCATGGCAAAGGATGGTGTGGAAATATAAACTTTTAAATTCCTGTTGGGCCGTGCCAGACACCAATCTGAAAACGGAATTAAATAATATCCATAAACGATATCTATATTAAATATTCTAATCATGCAGTTATAGACAGTTGAGAAATAATTTAATAGATCTTTTCATGGCAGAAAGCTACTAGCTGATGAAAGTCTAAGAGGCCTTTTGAGTGTTTTCTCCACCTTTTTTCTAACACATGCTAAATTGGGGGGGGAGGGGGGTGTCTTACAACTAAAATGTTCAAATTCTGTTCAAATGAAGAAAACAGGGTTTGGTGTTAAGATATAATGATGACCACCAAACTCATCATAAATGCTTTCATACTGGGGAAGATGTAGTATTGTATATTTCAGTGGTTCTCAACTTGTGGGCTTACGACCCTACTGAGGTCAGAAGTTTTTAGTCTTTAGAAAGGGCACAAAATGATTTATGCCATGAATGCCATCGTTCTCAAACTTTTTGAACCAGGTACCGCAACAAACCAAGTACCATAAACAAAAACCAAGAGGATGGGGAGAACATGGGCAGCAGGAGGTCTGAATCCCTGCCTTTCTTTTATCCAGATCTGGACCGAACTGCAACTGTTGATAATCTCACAGGATAAATGTGGCTGATTTCTTTAAAATTTGAGATTGGTGTATTACCTTTGAAGAAACTGAGAAAAATATTGGAAAACTCCCTACATCCCAATGTTAATGAATCATTTAAAAATTTTCTGTATCACTGGATCTGGACTGGCACTTGGCATTTAATGGATTCTTCCTTGAGCCTATTAAATTTTGGTGCCAACTGCCAAATTTTGCTGCCAAATTTTGATGCGATCCTGCTTCAAACCAACCAACCAACCAATGGATGCAACCTAATTGGTGGAGGTAAGAAAACAAAATATCAAAGTGCCAACATGCTGCCAACTAAGAAAAATCAAAGAAAAGCTGAGATGCCACAGATTCACCCAGTTTGAAAATGTAAAGTTAATTTGTTATGTTGTCCAGCCAAAAATCAGCATTTATTCCTACAGAATAAATGCTGATTTACAGAATAAA
The DNA here is from genome assembly GCA_014773175.1 of Lucifuga dentata. Lineage (NCBI taxonomy): Eukaryota > Metazoa > Chordata > Actinopteri > Ophidiiformes > Bythitidae > Lucifuga > Lucifuga dentata. Next base: position 49,655 of record VXCM01001026.1, on the reverse strand, counting down.
TCTACAGAATAAGTGCCGATTTCCTACAGAAAGTCATGTTTATAATTCAGTTCCTCTTCTCTTTATTTCAAACAAACTGGGAATAGACTGGATATAACATCTAGAATGGCAGAATGGGGGAAGAAAGGCTCTTGGTACTCTTTTCGGTGCATTGCTGGAAGGCAGATAAAGACAAACTAGGAGCTAAAATCTTGGAAATCTGTTGCTATAAAGTTAAAAATGTAGGAGGTGCAGTACCAAGGAAAGGTACTCTGTCTGGAGTAAAAAATATATATTTAAAGGTCTTTATTACATGGCTAGAGAAAGACAATAAAATATTACCAATGTATATCAACATTAGGTCTTCATCAGGGTAATACAGACAGATAGGTGAAGCTAATTATATAGATTCAGTACACCTGAGTAACATACCATATGTGCAATGAAGATAGAACAAAATATAAACAAAAAAAAAAAAAAAAAAANAAAAAAAAAAAAAAAAAAAGTCAAAAGCAAAAAAAGAAGGAAAAATTATTTCCAAGGGTTTTGCTCCTTGTGAAACACGAGTGGCTCTGGATTTTTCCCAGGTAGGCGTGTTAAAATGAACCAAATTAAAGATTTCATGAGCTATGTAGAGGTTACTGGCAATCTGCAATAAAGCAAATATTTCTTTATACATAAATGTTACAGGTTACATGCTGAGTCGGTGTGTCAAAACACACAATCCACAAAAATGCGTTGCTTCGTACCATATAATCTCTTCGACCTTCGGCTCATCGTTATTCACAGTACTTGGAGAGCCACCTGCACATAAACACCCCCGTTTTCCTTCCACATGCTGAAGTTAGATCAAGGCGGAGAGACGCAGCGATGTTCTGAACTAAGAGGTCGAAGGTCGTATGGCCCGGCAGGTGAAGCAGCAGGCTTTGCTGTAGTACCAGTGGCTGCACAGGTTCACCTTCAGAGCCAGAGAGCAGTTGGTGGAGGGTCGGTCCTGACAGCTCTCATCTGAAACAAACACAATGTTTATCTGTAGTGCATTTCAGACTTCAAAATATGATAAATCTCAGAGTTAGAAGCAGGTACGAATCCAGAACAGAGCTGGCATGTAAGAGGTTACATGTGCAAGTATTCCAGAGATCAGAGCCTTCCTATGAAACCTTCTGAGAATCTTCTTAGAACAAATATACCAAACAGGAAGATTACCAGAAGATTCTTTAAAGGATATAATAAAGTTATATAACGGGACCTTTAAGTGAATGTTACAGGGATGCTAGTTGTTTGTAGAGTGTTTTGTTTTAGTCATTAACTAACCAATAGCGGTGAGTTAAAGTGATCCTCCAGCCAAAATCTATTTTGACTCTGAAACGGCTTTTTTGGCTTGAGATTTAGCTTTCAAGGGCTCATTTTGCATGTTTGAGCCCAATATATACAACCCACATACATGTTACATTACTGACAACCATCTTCCAAAACATAATAGTAGAGTGGTAAATATTATAATTTATTTTCCTACCTTCCAGACTATCATTGATTTCAGTTCATTCTAGTATGTTATAAAAATAAACTTGTAGAGCCTTGAAACGTGCTTGAGATAAGTAATCCATCAAAATTAATACTATGTGTTTTTGATAAGTTTTTGTCAAAGTAACTTAATTTAACCGAGCCAACATGGAGCTGCACGGAAGACAATGTATACCTCCGCCAGGGAATATAGTTCCAGGAGAAGCAGTTTTTACCGAGTAAAAACGACCATTGCTTCTACATTTGGGCATACGTGTTAGCAGGCAAAACTTGAATTTTAAGTTGGTGTATTACCTGAAAATTTGATTTTGAATGATTAGGTGATTTGGCAAAGTAAAAGAAAAACTAAAAAAAAACTAAAATATGGTTTTATGTTTTGGGAATTGATTGTCAGTAACATAACATATGTACTGTAGTATTTATTGGGCTTAAACATGCATAATCACAGGTATTGTCCTTTTTCTCTTTGGTGGAGAACAGCACCTTTGATCAGCTTGAAATCAGTCAGTTATGATGGATTCCAATAGTGATCAATTTTCACAGGACAAAAAAAAAAAAAAAAAAANAAAAAAAAAAAAAAAAAAAAAGAGAACACCAATAGAAAACATCTCTAACCAACTCAACTTTCCATGTATGTGAGCAGCTTGTTCCAAAGATTTGTGGTTTTGCCATAATATCAGTTCATATGCTATGTCAAACTAAACTTTGGAGGTTTGAGGAGGGTGTTAGCGCCACACAAGAAGCATTGTATGTTGTGTTATAAACCTGTGCAAACACAATGGAGTCCTGCTATCTATTGTGAAAATGTTGTTTTCCATGTCAGTTAGGGGCCACAGTAACTCAGCAGACAGAGACGATCGTATTTCAGTTCTTAGTGGCTGCTGGAGGGTTGATACCGTTCATAAATTTGTTAACTCCCCATTTTTTTACCAATTAAACCCATGTGTTACAAATTTTTAAATACTGTTTGATGAATGGGTAGGTGTTTCGTCTTTTTTTAATCTAAAGGAGAGGCGAACGTTTCCCGTCTTACCTGGGGGCTCAGTGGGGCAGGGCTGCAGAGCACAGGTCTGTTTGGCCACGGGTTTGGTGAGCGGGTCGCAGCCTCGGACCAGCTCCCTGCCCTGATAACACTTCACGTCCCTCATCCTCACACCCACGCCACACGTCTTCGTGCACTGTGAAGGAGGAGGGTCACAAACGAAGTCAGCAGGTACAACTGATAAAATGGAAACTTTCATTTTTATCCTGGCAGCGTGAATACGTCTAATGTCAACAGATGAAACAAAACATGTAGGCAATAACTTTGGGCTGGAAAAACACCTCGAGAAGTATTTGTCTGAGATTTTTCTTTATTTGAGCAAGAAACTGACCTGACAGAGTTAACTGAGAACAAGTGGAAACTTGGACTCTGCATAGCTATAAATGTCCAATACATTTAAAATAGGCATTTGTAGCTCGTAATGCTGACAAATCACATCTGCAAATAAAACATGAATCCTGCAGCTACGCACAGTGGGGTCAAAAGTCTGAGACCACAGTAAAAATGTTTCTATTTTGCATTCTTTTTTAATTTAATCCAAGGTTTTTCATTACAAATGATAATATTATCTTAACAATTTGAGTGAAAAATTGAATCTTTGAAAAATGTATATGAATTTCAGAATAACTTAGTATTGGTATGCCCCCTTTTGCTTTAATGACAGCATGCATTCCAGCTGCCTGGTATGGACACCAAAAGTTTATGCAAAACCTGATGATCAGTTATCCCAGCATGATTTGGCAATGTTCCAAAGAGCTTCTTGTGATGTCAGACTTTCTGATTGTTTCCAGATTTACATCGAAAACATTACAGATTTTCGATGTGGTCTCAGACTTTTGGACCCCACTGTATGTAGATCTCTGTAAATATCATACATGGCCATGGTAGACTGGTTATTAAGAGCACTTGGAGTTCCCTTAGGGTTATGATTCAACTGAATGCAGCACAATTCATTTAAAGAGGACTCATTACAAACATTTCCATGTTCTTATTTTCATTTAGGTTCTATTTTGAAACATTTACCTTGCTTTAATGTCCACAAAACACATTGATCCTCTTCTACTCTCTTTTACGGCGACGCTGCTGTGCACACTGAATGAAAACAGGCCATTATAGGTACTGTCTCTTTAAGGAGACCTCCCAAAAAGTCTTCTGTGTTCTTACTGGCCAGCTGCATCAGGACTAACCTGGCAAAATCCACAGATGCTGGCCACACACTTGCTACTACTGTACTTTGTGGGTCTAACCAGGCATGTCAATAAATCCACGTTACATGCTGACACCAACAACAACATGGAAGTAAAGGACTAATGAAAAACAAAGCTTACCGGGTTGTTCAGGACTTGGCTTACTGGAAGTATTCCTTCAATAATATTTAATACATACTACAGTATATTACACTATTAAAAATAGGGAAAATGACAAAAAAAAAAAAAAAAAAAAAACTAATATTTTCCATATAAAGTTTTCAGTCCTCTGATCCTCTGTATAGAGAATGTGTGAGAGCAGTGAAACTGAACTTTAAACAGTTTAGGGGATAATATAATTTTACAACATTTAAGATTGCACTGCAAGTCATCTGATCTGAGTCTTTCCTTTTCCAGAGTTTTAGTCCTGCAGACATGGTCCTGATCCAGCACAGTGAGGTCCAGACTGTCCAGCAGCACCAAACACCAAGATGTGTGAATTTTACCATCTGAATTTACTGCTGTGTCACTTTGATATAACAGTGTCTGCTGCTGCTGTGACATCCAGCAGTTAAACCCAAACCGTCCTCACATTCTCAGCATTCCACCAACATGACAGGCTAATGTCTCTGAATTCACTCAGAGGGATGAGCTGCAGATGCAGGTGTGAGTGTGAATATCAAGGCTTACACAGGGAATTGAACCCTGAACCCTGGCTGTGTTAGTCCCTCGCTCCAGACTCTGTGTTTCATAAATGGTATTCATTGTAGCACACAGGATGGATCGCCCTGTTCTGACTGGGAGGAGCCAAAGATTCAGACTGGATCCTGGTCGTCTAGCAGCTACAGGATTTTATCCAGACAAACATTTAAAGCAATGACAAAAGCAGCTCACCATCAATGATGCATACAAATGACTGGAATCAGTAAAGAAACAAAGAAGGATAGATATCTGCCATCAGCAGGTAACCAGCAGAAGCTCAACAATAGTCCATTCTTAAAGGACCGTACAGGTGATTTTGCATGTTTGAGCTCAATAAATATTCCCCACATACTGTACGCTTTATATTACATTACTGACAACTGTTTTTCAAAGTGTAAACCTGCATTGTATTTTTCATGTTATTTTGCCAAATCCCCTAATCTTTCAAAATCAAATGTTCACCAACTTCAGATTCAGTGTTTTGCCTGGCAACACTTGTGCATGATTGTAGAAGGCACAGTTGTTTCAATTTCTCAGTTTAATTTCTCGTCTTGCCAGCCAGGGAATATAGTCCGGGACTATATTTCCTACCATTAATTTTCTTCTGTGTGACTCCATGTTGGATCAGTAAAATTTAAATAACTTTAACAAAAAAAATTAAAAAAGACATCATGTTTGCTGTGATGGATTACTTATCTGAAGCACAGTTCAAGTCTCTAGAAGTTTATTTTTGTAGCATACTGGAATGAACTGAAACCACCAGTCTGAAAGGTAGGAAAAAACGTGGGTGGTATTTATTGGTTTCAAATGTGCAAAAGCACCTGTATGATCCTTTAAATTAAAGCTCCTTTAAGTGATCACTTTTATATTAATATTGAATTAAAAGATTCTATGTAAAATGAAAGAGTTTCTAATCCTATTGAATCCACTAATCTGACTGTGCAGCTTCACTGTGTTTGAGTCTTAGCTCTCTCACCAACAACCCAAAACGAGAGTATAATATTCAATCAAATCAGAGGAAACAGGAGAGCAAATACATCCATCAGGTGGACAGAAACATTAATGGGATGCTCATGATGCCAGGTGTCTGCTGGTGTTTAGACATGCAGCTATTCTTAAAAATATTCTTAATATAGCTTTAAGCTTGTTCAAAGTCACGTCAGAGCAGTTTCCCAGGTTGTTCAGCTCTGTATTGTTAAAACAGAAATCTTCCAGCAAAATGAAAACTAAAATATTTTGGAAGATCTACCTTTTTAACTGTGAACACTATGGAGTGTAGACACACCCCCACCTCACCTCAGACCAGGGTGTGGTGTACCATTTGAAGCACGGCCTCTCAAAGCAGGTGTTTTCCTCTTCAGGTTTCTCACTGCTGCCACACGCCTCATCATCAAAGATCTGGAACTTTCCACCGCTAATGCCAGCACACAGGACAATCCTCCGCTTCACGCCACGGCCACAAGTGGTGTTACACTAGCGGAAAATAAAGAATTACGGTTAGTCTCGGTGACAAACATTTCGAATAATCCAAAGTAAAGATATAGAAGTACTTCTTTGGAAGCAATTCCTTTGTTCACAATAATTACAAATCTGTGAGTAGCTCTTTTTAATTAGGATGTAACCAAAAAAAGTATAACAATTTGTAATCTCACATTGAAATGTATAGGTACTGCAAACTGTATTGTATAGGGAGATATAAGTTAGACAGAAAGGTAATGATAAATTTCTGGGTGCATTTAGCAAGTGGTAGTACAAAGAGGATATCATACATCGTTTTTAGTTTACATAAAAAAATTGTATGATAACGGCAAATATTAGTCTAAATGGTTTCTCAAAGTTAAGAGTATCCTTGATGAATGTGGCCTATCTTATTTATGGTATGGGATTGTAATTTTTAATCCTGAATATATAAAGCTTATGGTTGATTTAAGGCTTAAAGATATGGATTTACAGAATTGGCACAATGTATTACACAGCAACCCTTTCTGTGATAATCACAGATTGTTTACGGTTGATTTTGGTTTTACGACATATCTCACTTTGTTGAGCCCATCTGACAGAATTTATATGTCTAAATATCGGTGCAGGAGTTATAATTTGCCTATTTCAGAGTGTAAATACAATCATACGCCCAAACCGTGCACTTTGACAGGTGACCAATGATTTTCACATTGTGCTTGTTTGTTCTGTTTTTGAAGATGTCAGAAATATTTTATTTAAATGATTATTTGAATAGGGACTGATGCAGAGATATAGGTCATTCTGAGAATAAACTAATGCTACACATTATAGCATTTTTAGCCAGAGCTAGTTTGCAAAGCTTGTCCCTAATTCTTTAATATTAATCTCTTTTAATATTAATGATATTATAGAATCGGTCCTACTTGTGAAAAGTTTAAAAAGTTGATCGGCACTAGAAATGTTAAAGATTTGTTTACTTTGGTTAAGTTTATTAAGAAAGTATTGTGCAGCTTTTAATTTTTAAATGTAATCGACTTATATGTATGTGTAAAGTATTTTAGTTTGTATCTTTGGTTATATGCTGGTTGTTGCTTTTGTGTGTATTGTTTTTTTCTTTGTTCCTTATACCCTGGAGAGGAGTCAAAGGAAGAATAAATTATCGTTATCAAATTATCAATAGGAAGTGCATATACAAAACCTGGACTGGTCAGTAAAATGAAGTCCTAAGTACCTTATATACTTGAGTATAAGCCGATCTCCTGATTTGCATTGTGAAACTTGGCAATAAAAACTCGGCTTATACTCAAGTATATACAGTAAGACAATGTGATGAGTCCTCACCCTCTCCCAGTCCTGGCTGAGCCAGTGTGGAGTACAATCTCTCTCTCCACAGGGATGGATGGCCAGCGGCTTGTTCTCTGCAGAGCACTGGGTCTCAGGAACTACGCGACCCTCTGGAGTCTTACAATAAACATGACGCACCATCTTCCCCTGACCGCATGACCCTGAACACTGACAGAAAAGGGTGAAAGGTCAAACAGTATGTCACAGCAAGAACATCCCGGTCTTTACCCTTCTCTCTTTTTTTACCGTGTGAGGAGTGAATTCAAACAAACTCATGAAGAAATCCAAATGAAACATATAGGTTAAATTTCATCACACCACTTTCGATTGAATAAAATCATATAATGCAGTGTAACATTTCACACTACATGAAAATAAAATTATATTAATCTGAAGTCACGTTATGCATTAGGTCAGCTCATGTCACCCAGAGACAATTAAATTCAATTCAGTTCAGTTAAAATCACATATAACTGAAGCTCATTTGACCCAGAAAAATCAATACGTCTCACACTGATATTATGATGAATAAAGAAAAGGGTAAAGTTACAGAAAACCACTGCAGAGCAAAGAAATTGAACATGTCTGGTTCTGTTGCGTCATTACTGTCTGTTATGTCTCAATGGAAAACATTAGTTTTGTTCATATTTTATATTTTCTTATATTAATTTAAATGATTAACAGCCTGTACAGTTTGAACATTGATCTGTTACATCTTTACTCTGCTAAAGCTTCTTTACCTCATGGTTCCTGCGATGCTAAAAGTTAAAAATATTTCAGAACTTCGACTTGAGAAGATGCAAAGGAAAAGGCCTTTCTAGGTTGGAGATTCGAACAAGAAAATCAAGCAAGATTTGTCCACTATTTTTTTTCTTTTTCTTAAAATGGCCATCTGATATCATATTAACATGGCACAGAAACATTTTGTACAGGTTTGAAGTTTCTAAAACACCCAAAATTATCAGTGTTGAATTAATGTTTTATAAAACTGTGTAAATATATGTGAAATTTAATGTTTCATGTTGTTAACATTCCATGAGTTGTGGTCATATATTTGCAAAGGGAAAACTGTTTTATTTTGTGCAGACAGTTTTGCAGGAATCCATATTTCTGTCCTGTTTTTTTTCCAAACTGAACTTGTGGAGCATACTCAGGCTATAAATTAAAGCCTGGGAGTTACCAGACTTTATAACCCATCAAATACAAAAACAGAAGGGCAGGTCAAATTTTAAAATGCAGGGAAGAAATACAGACACTGGATGTAAAAAATAAATGCAAAACAACTTACATGACAACTGGACGGTAAATAAAAGCAGAAATAAAACACACATATGGTGATTAAAAACACTCACAGGTCCCCACTCTGACACAGTCCAGTGGCGTTCACAGGGTGGACCGGTGCAGTTTTTGACATGTGGTGGTTTGGTCATCGAGTCACATGGTCTTGTTTCATCGGAGCAGCGGACCTCGCGGGTCACCTGAGCTCTGCGGCCACATTTAGCAGGACACTGGAAGAGAGAGAGAGACACACAGTGGACATATTTACCCACACTGTTGCCAGAAGCACAAAGACTATGAAACAGTTTTCTTTTTCCGGTAGTAGACGCCTGAAGGTTACCAAACAAGGTTCATGATAAAAACCCTGGTACCTTTTAGCAACTTCAAATAGGCTGAAGACAATACCATTAAGCCTGCTCTTACTATGTACACCTCAAGCTAAAAATGTTCAACTCTGAGTACAGAAAAAGACTTGATGTCACCTTGACTTTTTCTCTGCTGTCCAATCAGAAGACAGGAGGGGCAAAAACTTGGAAATGAAGAAAATGCTTGTACGAGTGAAGAAACATCCTAAAGACTAAACTAAAACAAACTCTAGTTGCCTTGAACCACAACTGCTATAAAGTCTAAATTCTGTTCCCAGGGTGCATTTTCCCTTCTGTTCAACAACAAAAATGAAGAAGAATCAATAGTTCTTGCTTCTGACCAACCAGAGTATTTTGATCTAACAGACAGAAACAGGAAACATGAAGACTCAATCTTTTAAAATGTTCCTGTTTCTCCTTCCTGAAAACCTACCAGAACCCAAAAGAAGGGACCCAACCCAAAAAGGACCAGATGACCCAATCCAAAATGCAAACAGACCTAAATAAAGAGAGAACACCAACACTGATGCACCTAGCAACTTTTCTTTCAACTTGTTACTCACATAAGCAGAGAATTCCTCCATTTTTCCTGCATTTTAGTTCACGCTGTCTCTCACACCTCTAAAAGCCACATTTTCTCCTGCAGTGATTAGTCTGCTCAGATTCACATGGGCATTAACACATGGACCTGACACCCAAGGCAATATCACAGGACCTATCTTGATTAGACTGAATTAAATTTAGACCCAGCCCAGCTTGCCCTGTGGATCAGGCTTTGGTTCCTAAAACTGCACTGACCCATAAAGATCTCTGGAAAACACATTACGTCACTGAGTTAGACCAAATGTGCTTCACTTTGAACGCATTTGGTCTCACCGAAAAGCATAAGTCGTAGTTGTTTGCAAACTACTGTATGTGTTGCTTCCAATTGTTACTACAAACATTAAAACTTTAAATATCTGTTGCCTGAGACACATTTATCACTGTTTTTGGGTGTGTGCTATGACACTGATGAATCCATCTCCAACCACAATTCCAGTGATGCAAGAAAAAGTCTCAGGTGCTTTGGATAACCTCTTCAACCCAGCTGAAATATGTCAAATGTTTGTCCAAACCCTGGTGATTGTTGTACCTCAGCCCACTCGGCCACCTCCCACTGTGGGCCGCAGGCAGGACTCTTGCAAGCTCGTCTCTGTATGGGTCTCTCTAGCTCGGCCATGGTGCAGAGGTCGCTGTACACTGAGCTGTCCAGGCCAGGGGAGATCATCTTCCAACAGCGAACCTGACGGAACTGGAAACCCTCCCCACAAGTCCTGGAGCATTCACTCCAGCTGCTCGCCTCCCATCTGAAAGACCGACGTGATCAGAATAAATTAGATCAGATCAGTGTTATTGTGCATCAGAATATCTGAAAGAGGAGGAACACAACAGAGAATATTCAACCAAACAAGATTCCGTGGGAGAAATTTAATTATTGTGTTTAATGAAGTTGCTGGTGTGTTACTGAGTCTGTGATTAAAGGACCATACCACTGATTTTGCATGTTTGAGACTAATATATCAAATTTTCATACACTTAACATTACTGACAATCATTTCCCAAAGCATACTACTGGAACGGTGAGTTAAAAAAACATTTCTTACTTCCAGACCGCCATTGATTTCAGTTCATTCTGGTATTAAAATCAACTTGTTGATACTTGAAATGTTCTTGGGATAGGTAATCCATCATCATGAACAACACATACATTCAGGTTTTTTCCAAGTTTTGTAATTTTAGCATTTTAGTGCAATAAAAAGCACAGAGTGAATGAATATAGTCCCAAAAGAAGACCTGCGTTTCTTGAAAAATTTTAATGACTGTGACTCATAAGGCTGTGTAACTATTAGCAGGTGAAACATGGATTTTTAAGGTGGGTGTATCGCTTGAATATTTGATTTTGAAAGATTAAGAGATTTTGCAAAATATCAGGAAAGCTGAAATACGGTTTTATCCTTTGAGAAATGACTGTCAGTAATGTTACGTGTATGCAAATTGAATATATTAGGCTCAAACATACAAAATGGATGGTATGGCCCTTTAAGCATTTGAGAGGGTCAAAAGCTCCAAGTTCACATAGTACATACCTTGTATAAAAGGTACTTTCCAGCCTGAGAGAAAGAAATGTTGTCTCTTATGTTATACATTTATATACAGGATATGCTGTAACTACAAGGTATCTGCTCTATTTTGAAACGTTTGGTGTAGATATGATGGTCCTAAAAACTGGAGATCCTTTGTTTGTGACTGTCTCATCATGAGGTGACTTCATGTTCAGTCACATGATGCAAACAGCTGAATTGTTTGTATCCTATTATAAAATTAATGTGATTCTCTGTTATTTCAGAACCAACATTGGACTCTGTGTCTTTGCGCTGATCATTGCTTCTCTGATAGCTTTCATAATAAAAAAAGAAGAGTTTCTGACTCATCACACCTCTCCTTTGAGTTTCTATGTGTGGAGAAATTCTCTGACAATTTAAATGGAACAATAATTTCCCTGACAATTCATGTCCGTTGTTGGAAATGGTGCAACAGTCATCCACCATTGTCAATGCAAATAAATAAATAAAGGACTAATACTGCGTATACTGTTCATCCAACTCCATGATACCTGGGCTGACATTCTCTCCCAATACAGAAGTCATGGACAGGCTCCGGTCTGGTCAGAGCATCACAGTACATGTCGTCCACCTCCACACCGTCGTAACGCACACACGTGACAAAGGACTTAGACACCCCTGGGTATGTATGATGTATGTTTGAGAGGACAGTAAGGAAAGGGAGGGAGAGAATTTCATAGTCAGAGAATTTGATTTATGGCAGTAATGTAAAAAAAAATGCCAGGATGACGTGGGTGTGCTACAACTGTAATATTTGTGCTCAAAAAGTCACATCTTAATGGCAACAAATGTCTGATGATCCATGTCTTGAATTAGTAGCATATCTAATAAAATTGCCTATAGTATTTAATGTTGTCCATGCTTAAAAGACTGAGTGTGTGTGTGTGTGTGTGTGTGTGTGTGTGTACCTATAGAGCAGGTCGTGGTACAGGGCTCCTGAGAAGAAAGTTTCCAGCGGTACATGTCAGCAGCACTTAGCTTCAGGTTCTTCTGATAGAGCCTCTGATTACCCCTGTTTTACACGCGTGCACACACAAACACACACATGCACACACAATAATTTTGCAAAAGTTGCCTTCAAAATTTTTTAGGATGAAAGAAATCATGATGGAACCCATGGTTTAAGAGCATTTTAGGATCCATCACCTTGCCTTACACAGAATGAAACATACACAACACACACACACACACACACACACACACACACACACACAGAGCAGCTCCCTGGCCTCAGACGACCACAGTGTCACAGCTGATTCACAGCCAACATCCCAGCAGACGCAGTTTGTTTTTTCATCACATCACATAAAAGTCATGTGCACATTCTTGTCATAACGTCCCCTCTGCCTCCGCCAGCCACCAGATGTTTATTTGAAAATCACAGCCACTCTGAGTTATACCTCGCCGGCATATCTTGTGTGAGCAGAAAAAATTCCTCTACATTATTTTCTCCCCAGAGATGACTAGGTGTTTCCCCCAACATATCATCATTTTCATTTTCCTGAGAAATACCTTGAATTATTTCTTTCTAAGTGAGGCTGCATTTCCCGCTTTCCCTCCTCTGCTCAGCTCGTTTCCTCTCTTTTCTCTCTTGTTTCCTCTCTTTCTCTGTGTCTCTCAGAGGAAAGGGTGTGTCATTTTATGGGTGCTGTCTGCAGGACTGGTGAAACTGTCTTTGGACACAGCACAAGGAAGTCAGCAGGAATTATAAATATGATGGACTGCAAAACCTGCCAGGTCAACCTGCCTGCCTGTCATCTGTCCTGCCTCACTGCTTGTACATTAACTTGTCTACCGTACCTTCCTGTCTGTGTGTCTGCCCGTCCTGCTGCTTGTCTTGTTGTAGCCTGCCTTCACATTCTGCAGCCTGTTATCTCCTCACTTTCCTGTCTACCTGCTGGTCGACACATTCAACTGTCCGTTTATTTCAGTTCTTACATTGCTCTTTGTTTACAGAGCTGCCTGCTTTTCCATGTTCCTGCTTCTTTGCCTGTCATGCTGTCTGTTCTCCTGAGTCTCTCTGTCTTAGGTCATGCACACGCTGTACGACTTTCAAAGCTGTCAGATTGCTCAATTCTACATTACACTTTAAAGAACCATACCACCCATTTTGCATATTTGAGCTTAATATATTCAATTTTCATACATCTTACATTACTGACAATCACTTCCCAAAGCATACTACTGCAAAAGTGAGTTTAAAAAAAAAAATTCTACCTTCCAGACTGCTATTGTTTTCAGTTCATTCTGGTACGCTATTAAAATCAACTTGTTGATACTTGAAACGTTCTTGCAAAAGGTAATCCATCATTGCAAACAATACATATATTCAGGTTTTTTCGAAGTTTCATAATTTCAGCGTTAAGTGCAATAAAAGCCGTGGAGTGAATGTATGTCTCCACCAGGGAATATAGTCCCAAAAGAAGACCTACGTTTATCAAAAAAATTAAATGATCGTGACTTCATAAGGCTGTATAACTATTAGCAGGCAAAACATCAATTTTTAAGGTGGGTGTATCGCTGCAATGTTTGATTCTGAAAGATTAAGAGATTTTGCAAAATATCAAGCTGAAATAAGCTAAAATATGGTTTTATCCTTTGGGAAATAGTTGTCAGTAATGTAACATGTATGAAAAATTAATATATTAGGCTCAAACATGCAAAATGGGTCCTTTAATATACTATAAACTTTCTGTCTTGTAATCAGGTATCTTGAAGTCATTGTGGCTTCCAAACTACACAACTGATTGGCAACAGGAATCACAAATTACAAGATCACAAAAACACACGAGACGCATGAGACAGGATTGGTTTCTTTCAAAAATGGATGTCCACAAGAAGCCAGCAATTCAAGCTGTTTGTATGCTGAGTTGCAAACGAAAGAAAGAAAATGGAGGTGTGTGGGGTGTTACTATTCCTTTCCCATTTCACCACGTATGCCTTGCACTCTCACTGGCTGTAACTTGTTGCTGCTGCCATTGCCAGTTATAACATTTCACCCGACAGAATTTGGATTCCCCGACAGGTCCTGGAATTGTAGCCTGCTAAATATCTCTGTGACACATCGGACATCAGATTGCGTCTTTGAACAGTTCACAGATCGTAATCATTGCACGCTGGAGCGCGGATTTGCCTCTGATCTTGGGTCACTCAGCAAATGGAAAATAAAGGCTAAAATCGTGTAGTCTGAGTTCAGCTTTACTGTCATACTGCCTGCTTTTCTGCCTGCTAGCTTGTCACACTTCTTCCTTTGCTGTCTACCTGCTGAATGCCTGTCTGCCTACCCAACCCACTTCATCCACTGATGATTTGTGCATTTGTGCATGGAAAACAATGGTAAACTTATGTTTAAGCAGCTAAACTATTTGGTTAAGGGAAGATTGTGGTCCTGATTATTTACTATTGATAAGAGTTTGGATGTGCAGCAGTAGAACCTTGGTTTCCTGTGTCAAAGTCAAACACATGTTCATCCATCCAGCACATCACCTTCTCTAAGACTTTTGCTGCGCTACACGAACAACTTGTTTCAGTAACTTTCTAGAAATGAGTGGCATGACAAAAAAGACAGGTTAATGCAATTAAGAGTTTCTAACATGAAGACTGCAGTAATGTGTGTCTTTCTACTCGACTAACTGTAACTGCTTTTTATTTGGCTGCTTGCTGTTCTCACCCTGCTGCGTTCTCACTGCTACTTTCCTGCTTTGCCGTCTGTCTGTCTGGCTGTCTGTCTGTCCGTGCTGCTCTGGCTATTGTCTCTCGAAAGCCATCTTTAGAGGAAAGTGAGTGTCCAGTTCATCCAGATTGCTTCACATACAGCCTGCAGCATATTTCACCCAGCCAGCAGCAGGTCCAGGGGCTTGACAACAGTCTGAATATTTGGACCTCGTTTGGCCCAAACCGAAAAAAAATCCAGCTCAGACCTGATCCAGCTTGAGGAAAAATAAAACTTTGAGTATAAACTTGAATAAATCTGTTAGCAATGGACTCCATCCCCATCAGTACATCAGTGCTTCTGACATTATTTTAGCCCTTAAGCTGCTCGTGAAATCCACCAAAGATGCAAGTTACAATGGGAAGCTCATGAGTCTCCTAAAACGTATAGTTGTATTGCAACTCTATGGTTCTAAAGTAATCTGTGAAGAAGCTACCGACCCACAAGTTGGAACTGCTGCAACGGTAACTGACAGAAGTTATGATCAGATACACACTACACACTGATCTACCAAGCCGATCTATTAGCTGGCTCTGTTGGATTTTGGGCTTCAACATTATTATTGTGACTACTTGTGCTGGCATGGTCGGTGTCTTTTATATTCCCAGATTTCTAATTGGATTACCTGATTTATTTAGATTTCTTGTAACAGATTATTTCCTGTTTGTCCTGTTGTCCTACCTGGTTCTGTTGGTGCGGCTGGAGGTCCTCGCTCCGCTCGACACTGTTTTGTTATGGTAGAAACTATCGCCACTGTCATTGCGTTTGCGGCCCAGAGTGAACTCCAGGGTCTCGTTGAGAGCAAAGGGCCCACCTTGCTCCAGGATAAGGTCCATCTCTGCCGGTCCCACCTCTGACGAGAATAAACCCTCACCCTCCGTCAGCAGCTGATTGGTTGAGATGTTGATGAGCAGTTCATCTGGGCTGATGCGGTCGTCCAGCAGGACTCTCCAGATCAGGTTTGGGGAGTTGGGCCCAGCCTCCAAGGGCCTGCTGGCAGGGGCAGGGATGGCAGTGCTGTCTGTATGGCTGCTGTTTCCTTCTGATGGGAAAAAAGTGGAAATATTGAGCTACACTTGAAAAAAAATTTGACATTAAAAACTAATTTTGAGTTGACTGTCTGAAGACCAATACCTATATGTCTAATGTAAGGGCTCAGGCTTCTCAGAACTGTTATCCAGATGTTTTCAGTGCAACCAAAATTCTAGTGGCACCCTTGCTGATACTTCATATTTAGTGTTGATCTTCAAAATTGTTAAAGGACCATACCACCCATTTTGCATGTTTGAGCCTAATATATTCAATTTTCATACATGTAACATTACTGACAATCATTTTCCAAAGCATACTACTGGAAAGGTGAATTAAATGTTTTTTCCTACCTTCCAGACCACCATTGGTTTCAGTTCATTCTGGTACGCTATTAAAATCAACTTTTTGATACTTGAAACATTCTTGGGATAGATAATCCATCATCGTGACAGACACATATATTCAGGGTTTTTTTTTAGAAGTTATGTAATTTTAGTGTTTAAGCACAATAAAAAGTGCAGAGTGAATGTATGTCTCCACTGGGAAATATAGTCCCAAAAGAAGACCTGCGTTTATCAAAAAATTTAAATGACCGTGACTTCATAATGCACTGTAACTATTAGCAAGCAAAACATCGATTGGTTTTGCAAAATATCAGGAAAGCTGAAATATGGTTTTATCCTTTGGGAAATGATTGTCAGTACGTGTATGAAAATTGAATATATTAGGCTCAAACATACAAAATGGGTAATATAGTCCTTTAAGTTAGGATTTTAATTTTCATAGCAAAATATTCAATCATCATAATTCATACCTAAGAATTCTGGACAGCCTCTGGCACTAAATTAAAACTATAATCGGACAATAAAACCCTAAACTGAAACCACATGGATGAAATTATGACATTTTGCTTTTCACTAAGTGTTTGTGTCAGTGTGTATTCTTGGCCATTCAGCATTTTGACTAAAAGCACTGAGACAAGTAAATGACACCGGTTTAGAGATTTAAAAGCCCACAGAAACAGCCATGTAGTGAAAATGGATTTTCTGCATTTTCACATATAGAAATATGAAAATGTTACAGAAATAGAACAAGAAACCAAAAAATAAACAAAGGTCAGAAGAAAATGTCAGTTTCAACTGGTACTGAGTATCTAGAATGTAGAACAATATCAGTGCATCCTGGGTAGAAAGTGTATCATGAGCCTTTCTGCCAACCAGACATCTCTCCAGCTCATCTCTCCACCCAAACCGGTGGTGTAATGGCATTCTCAGTCAGATGGGTGACCTGAGAGCTCGCAGGAAAACCATTACCACTCATGTTTGTGATGCAACCATTTCTAAGAGAAGTGAAACTCTGAATTTTGTATCTGCTGCTCATCTTTATATATCTGCCCTGTTAATAATGCAGGTCTCCAAAGGGCCATCTAGCTCTCTCTTTCGTGCTCACTCACACAGGATCAGGTTAAAAATCTGACCCATTTTATCTCATCTGTTAAAGAATCTCTGAGCCACTTTCTAATTTTTCACTTTATCATTCCTGCTTTCAGCCTCCCTCTCTCTTTCACTTGCTCTCAGGACAGACATGTTGCCATGAAAAGGTAAAATCGTCAATGTCAAACTCATTCATGTGATTTTGATAGATATTTGACAGGACAGGCTGCACTTAAGATGCTTTATATGTATTACAAATCATTTTCATACAACAAACAACTGTTCTTAAACAAAACAGAAGCAGAATGTACCCTAAACTACTTGTACTTAAAAGTCTTTAAAACAATATTCCACAAAATTTGCATGTAAGTAAATTATTACAGCATGTAAGTAAATTATTATTAGTAAATTATTATTATTTATTTCTTTCAACCACTGATTGATACAACACAATAGAAATGCATTCAGTTCATAGTGTTGTAATTCACTTCATGTTCTTACATTTTCTGATCCAAAGACCTGCTGCTTTGAAGGGCTTTTACAGTGAAATCATATCTTCTCACAGTTACTACAGCAGCAACAGATGTTTTTTTTTTTTTTTTTTNTTTTTTTTTTTTTTTTTTTAGAATATATCTTCACCAAGTATATCTTTTCACTCGCACCTGTTGTTTATTTGTTTATTTACTCAAAAAGTTCTGAACCAAGTTTTGAGGAAACTTGTGGGACATCGCCCAGGGAAGGTCAAAACTCAAGAAATCAATCCTATAACATTTTAAGTAGCAGTGTTAATGGTTTACTCTATTATATTGAGAGCTGGTGTCTAAATGATATTGTCCTGGGTGTTATGGGTAGAAGTCCCAACCTGTAAACTTAGGGGCAGCTGCTCCATCCTGGTCACAGTCAATGGCTGCTGTCTCCTCGTAAACCTCATTGGTCTCTTGACCCGTCTGTCCCTCAGTGTCTCCTGGTACCTCTGGCTCCAACAGGACTTGGTTCTCCTGACCCTCAGTGGGCACCTTGTCATAAAGGCTGCTGTTAGGGGACATGAGACTCCCAACTTCCACAGAGACATCCCCTGCCGAGCTGTCTGAGCCGGTGTAGACAGGAGGAGGAGGAACAGGGGGGAGGGAGTCTCTGAGGACGGTGTATTCGTAGGTGATGTACGGCGTACGACCGTTCTGGTTCCACACCTGAATGAGGAAGAATCATTGACAACAGAGAGGAGAGAAAGGCCTGGATAAAGTCATGTTCAAAAGTCGTGTTTAAATCAGTACCATAGAGGGTCAAACATCAAATCAAGGGCACAGAGTTTGTCATATATGTTTGTCATACATTTTCATCTTAAAATAGGTGAGATAATGCCATAACTCAGCAAATTAGATTTGAGTTTATCATTTATGGCAGAGAGGGGTTTTAGCTCCAGATTGAGCTCTGTGGGTTTTGCAAAGTGTAGCATCAAACTGGCCCACTAAAGCTTCTGATCCATAAGGTTAAAAAAAAACAGTCCTGAGTCCAGAATCCAGAGGCCTGCAGTCTTATCTGATGATGAAAACTTGTTGTAAGCAGAGACGAGCCACAATGGCTCTCTGAGTTCCAGTATAAATCTATCAAGCCTGGCTCATGATGCCGACACTGTGCACAGCATATGACCACTGTAAGACCTGTACTCAGTCACAGGAAGACAGAGAGTCCCATACATCTGCTTAGTTTTTCATTTTAGGCACTTCATAGGTGCTCTTAAAATAGGCAGTGGTACATACAGCAACTTTTTTTTTTTTTTTTNATTTTTTTTTTTTTTTTTGAAGGGGGGGTATTTGTGACAGGCCAAAGATTTTACACAGTGACCACATCTTTGTTTTAATTGCACTGGAGCACCGTGTTGCCAGGAAATTTCAAACTATATTTCTGACTCTGTGGCTTGATTTGTTTATTGCTGCTGGGAATTCTGGTGGTTTAAATTGTCCCCATAAACAGCTGCCTCGTGTGTCACCAGTCTGCACAGTGACCAACCTGTATGCTGCGTTCAAGAAAAAGAAACAGCAAAGCTTAATTTCATGGATATTAAAATGTGTCATTTTAAGTCATTTCAGAGATTTTCAGTCACAAATTACAGTACAGCAGCATTAGTTTGAGCTGAATGGTGTTAACATTTTCACATCATAATTTTGACTTCCTAGTAAGTCATGGTGCATCAATCTTCCCTAATTTTTCTAAAAGAAATGAACTGATAAACATTTAACATTACAGTTCTATTAATCATAAGCACAATGTTGTTCATTTTTAGTCACTTTTTCATGATATAATATTGAATTTAGAGGTATTTTTAACATGTGAGGACTCAATTTTTTTTATAGAATACATGTCAGAGCTTTATATGGAGCAGACATTGATACGATCATGCTGCACTCCCCTTAAATTCCAGCAGAGGGCAGTCAATACTGCAGTGAATGGCAAACACTTTATCACAAAATAATGTCTTACACCCTCAAATGTCCGTCACACATTGTCAATTAAAGGAGAGGTTGACTGTTAGATTCATGTTAATACAGCTTGGATCAAAACTGAAGAGGGAAGTGAAAGCTAGATGGGAGGGGAGGCGTACCAGAACATTGATGGCCTGGTCAATAGGACCTTTGGCTACTATGTACTCAATCCCAGTCTCATAAACATCCATGGGCCGACGGTACTTGAAGACAGTCCCTGCAGCATGGAAGTTCTGAGGACTATCCACCTTGTAAGCCCCATTGAAGAAGAAATTTCCTGCCTGATCAGTCACAGCTGAAAAATAAGATAAATCAGTGTAGCAAGTAAAGCATGCAGTGGAAAACTACAAAATCTCAATTTATTCAAACTTGCTAAGTCAGAGTGACTGTGAAAAAGTGTAACTGTGGTTCAATTAGGAACTAAGTTCTTGCTTATTACTGTCAAAAATAAATCCATTTCTGTTGAAGAAAGAAAGAGGAAGTACCCACCTAGGACATCAGCAGACTTCTTCCTCTCAATGATCTGGATGTCCCATGATCCTTCAGGAATTTGAGTGATGAAGGAGTAACCTTGATGACAGGAAAAAGGAAGCATTATTGTATCACCTGTGATCTCTGAGTTCTCCTGTTCTTTCCTAAGTCTGTTCAGTCAACAGATTGTTCTGAATATTTTTAATCACCTCAATCAATTTGGGGATAATCACAAATAACTTCTTCAAGGCAACAACTCTCTTATTATAACTCAAGTTACAGCCTTCTGTATTAATTACTGCCTCTTCCATTAAAGCGGATTTATTTTCTGGTTTATGATTGATTTGTGCCATTTGATTCAGTTTGGTTTGCATGATTTGGTATTAATTTGCACATGGATACATGAATTTAATCTTTTTTTTCTTTGCCTGGATAAATATACAAATTCTCAGACATCCATTTATGAACTCCATTGTATTACTATGGATTACCAAGCATCATAGTCACACAACAATTAATAAAAATGTGACAAAACAAAATCTGACTCCCACACATATAATTGTAGACTTGCTATATTCTTGGTGTTGGGATCCTCAAATGACAAAGATTCAAAAAATATCTTGATGAAAATCTAGAAATAGTGGTTTAAGGAAACTGTTTAGTCCAGATGTTTCACCAGTGGTGGGCAGTGGTGGTGAGCAGTGGTGGGCAGTAAACCTGCTTTTATCATCTGAAGTAGTTGACACCTTGACCCAGATAACTTCAGGCCATACGGGCGAGATTTTAGAGTCCCATGGCAGTCATGTGAGAGTCTGGATGGAGGTGGAAAATGACTCTGTGGCTGATGACACCTGGGGAGAGATGCCATCTGCAGGTACAGTAGGAAATAAATGGTGTTGTAGCCTACCCTCTCTGCTCTGGGATCTTTTTTTTTTTCCAGTTTGACATAGATTGCTTCTTCAACTCCTCTTTCAAACTCTTTCTTATTCAAAATATGTACACTGGTATCATCAAAGACTGTTTCTTGCTTTTAGGTGTACTGTAGGTAGTCTTGGCTTGAAAAGTAAACAGCATTGGTGTAGTCTTCAAACCCAGTAAATACTAAGACAAATATTCTTCCACCCCAAAGATCCAACACTTGAACAAAAACATCTACATTGGGGAGATGAAAGAAAAGTGCATGGCCCAACATAAATGCTGTCTTACTGCCTGTGCACCATTGATTCAGAACTGAAGAAGCTACTTGGATAAGTCGTCCAGACTACAAAAAAAGAAGTCCAGTTGCTTTGAGCTACTACTACACCACAATGAGATAGCCAATGGCTGTCTCTAG
The DNA here is from genome assembly GCA_014773175.1 of Lucifuga dentata. Classification (NCBI taxonomy): domain Eukaryota; kingdom Metazoa; phylum Chordata; class Actinopteri; order Ophidiiformes; family Bythitidae; genus Lucifuga; species Lucifuga dentata. Next base: position 28,147 of record VXCM01001026.1, on the reverse strand, counting down.
ATGGATAGCTGAAAACATTCATAGACATCATCTTAAACTAAATGCTGTAGTGTAGTCCTCTGGAAGTCTCATGGCTTACAGTAGAAGTGTACAGGGATCTGTGTTGCCTGCATTCATTGATCTGCTGGGAATCTGGTTAAAGGACACTTCCACAGACCCAACAGTTGGGGTCAATGAGGAACCAAACTTAACAATCTCCTGCTTTGATGGGTTTTTACATGAGCCCAGTCTTACCTAGAGTCGTGGCCCCACGGCGGAAGTTTCCGGTGACTCTGCTGCAGCTGCTGCCATCTCCCTGACAAACCCCACACTTATCCAGGGTGTTCGAGGAGAAGAGCACTCCGTCACACCCGATTGGCTGAGCAGCAAATCATGAAGTGAAAGTACACAGGATGTAAGAAAATAAAATCATTATGAATCATCAGGAAAAAAAAAAGTGATATGTGATATTTTGCATCATGAGAATGATTTGGGAGGCATACAGCAAACTTTAAAAAAGATCATTCTCAATATTCACCACATTAGGAGGTGTGTTAATTCTTTGCAGGTTTAGACTAAACATTAAAAAAGTTTGCCAGCACAAGGCAAATAACAAACAGGCTGCTACTGTTCTGATTCCTGTGTAACAGTACTGTGTGTATAAAACGTTTTATGAGTTTGATAGGGGTACAGACTGTTTCAGTGGTTAAAGCAGGAATAAATTAATCTTGAAATCTCGATGCCAGCAGCACTTCTACTTGGCATTTCTAGTTTCTGTAGACAACCTTTAAAAATGTGTAAATGAGATTAATTTAGGGGATTATAAGGTAATTATGAGCTTTTGGGAATCATTTGAGTAGAATCATTTGAATTCAAAACTGTTCATAGAGTATATGAAGCTCTTTATTAATCATTTTATAAATATTAAAGGTCAACACCAGTGATTTTGCATGTTTCAGCTCAACAAATACTACCTGCATACATGCTACGTTAATGACAACCATTTTCCCCGTGTTATTTTGCCAAATCCCTTTCATCTTTCAAAATCAAATATTCAGATGATACACCCACTTTAAAATTCAATGTTTTGCCTGCTAACATATACATCAAAATGTTGAAGGAATGCTCGTTATTAATTTCTCTGTAATAGCTGTCCTGTCCTGAGCCTGGTGGAAACATACATGCTCGTCTTTGCAACTCCATGTCGGACCAGCTAAATTAATTCTGACAAAAAATAAGAACAACGTTTGGTTCACTAAGATGAATTACCTATCTGAAGCACTTTTCAAGTCTTGACAAGTTAATTTTAATAGGAATGAACTGAAACCAATGGCAGTCTGGAAGGCAGGAAAAATGTACCACTCCAGTAACACTGTTGGCATGCAGTAATGTTGTATTTATTGAGCTCAGACATGCAAAATCACTGATATGCTCCTTTAACTCTAACTGTAAGTGATAACTCTAAACAACCAGACTCCATTCACTCCAGCAGTATACAGTAGATGTAGTATTACGTAAGCTGATTAAGTACCACAACAGCTCGGTTTGTGTTTGGTAATGGTACAAACATACAGTAATAAAGGAGCTGGAAGTGAAAACTGGAGTAAATCATTTTCATTTTTGGTGTCAACAAAATAAAAGACATACATGTGCCAGGAAATGAGTTCATGATACAAGTAAATAAGAAGCTGGACTCACCTCACACTTACCGTCCACGCAGACGCCTCGGTAGCTGCTGTACTTGCAGGATGTTCCGTCTCTCGCCATCACCATCAGCTGCCTCTGGCCGTCAATCGTGGTGCAGTGAAGGTCACATGGGTTACTGGAGATGTGAACGTAGTCATCTAGAAAAGGTTAAAGGTCACTGTCTTCACAATGAAAATAAGAAAAGTACTTCTTGTTTGACTAATCAGTGCTACTATTACCACTATTCCTGTGTTGTTAGTATGATCACTACTGCTTCTATGACATTTACTGCTACTACTTCTTAAAACAGTACTACCTACTACTATCACTCCTGCTACTACTAGTACTTTTATTGCTGTTATGGCTACCATCTCTATTACTGGCAATGCAATTACTACTTCTATTAGGGTTAATAGTTTTTATACTGGTACTATTACCACAAGTACTTCCACTACGGCTACCACTGCTAGCCCTAGTAGTTACTACTAGGGGTAGTAGTGGTGATAGTTGCTGCTGTTGCTACTACTATGCTAATAATTAAAAAGTAATCAATGTGAACTTAAAAAACACAGGAACAGGAAATGTCTTTCATGAAATAATTAAAGAGAAAACAAGAACATAAAAGTATACAAAGGTTTAAAGAATAATTTATATTTAGATTTAAAGAATAATTTTGAGGTACGGCATCCTAAAAAAAAACAAAAAAAAAACACTGATGGTTTTGCATGTTTGAGCCCAATACACTGTATGTATACAACTTGCAGATACCTAATGTTACTGACAACCATTTCCCAAAACATACGACTGAAGCAGTAAATATTCTAATTGTTTTTCCTACGTTACAGACATCAGTTTGAGTTCATTCCAGTCCATTAAAACAAACTTGTGGAGACTTGAAATGTGGTTGAGATAAGTAATCCATCACAGCGAACATGATGTCTATAAACTTTTATCTAAATTAACTTTATTTAACCAATCCAACACAGAGCTGCATGGAGAAAAATGTATGTTTCCGCCGGAGAAATATAGTCCCAGTAGAAGATGGCTTTTATCAAGAAATTAAAAATGACTAAGTTTTCTACATTGGGACATACATATTAGCAGGTGACACATTGAATTTTAAGGTGGGTGTATCACCTGAAAATTTGATTTTGACAGATAAAGGGATGTGACAAAATAACAGGAAAACTAAAATACAGCGTTATGTTTTGGAAATTGGTTGTCAGTAACATAACTTGTGTGTGGGTAGTTTTAGGAGGCTTAAACATGCAAAAATCACTGGAATCGTCCTTTAAGCTCAACAGCTCAGACAGCAAAGACCTCAGTCACCTCTGGTGTGGTTAAAGGGCCACAGGAGAGAGTGTCAGGGTGTTTTATGGGAGTTATTACCGGGATACAGAGGTTTCCACTGGTAGTTCCTCCCATTGTAAAGCTGCGAGTTGAAGGACCAGCATTGCTCCTCTCTGAAGCTCCTCCCAGTGGTAGGACATTCCTGCAGCACCAAGAGACAGCACAGACCATTAAATGAGGTCTGTTTCACACTTGTTAAGACACGGTTTTACAGTAAGTTACACAAATAAATTCTTTTAAAACGTTTATTTGTCCAGAGATGGTTTGCTGAGCATGCACACTCCTTTTCAGCCCCACCCCGCTTCTCATTCATACGGCGGCATACAGCCACGCCAGCGTAACCGCAGGCCTGTACTGTCAGCCAGTGAAAAGTGAAAAGTATGTTTGTTTTAACAGAGATGTGAAATAAAATGATGAAAAGTAGCTGGAATGTATTGTATAAGTAAATGTGTGAGAGAGCTCACCTTAGCATTACAAAGGTGATATTTCTTTGCTGTCCCTGTGCAAGTCATGTTGTCTTTCCCGGCAGCGACTTTCTTTCTTTGAACAGAAAACAAAGATTTGGAAAGAAAACAATTATTATAAACAGTAGCCAGCCAACCAACAGTACAGGTGGCTGTATTTCCATCATTAAGCAAAACTTTTGGATAGATTAATAATTTGTCAGGCTCCGTTTTGTGTAAGATGACATTTATTTTTCTATATCTGAGTTTCACATATTTGATTTTGTTATCTCAATTTATATGGGCAATTTAGGAATGTATGCCATTGTAATATTTATGTTGCATTTATGAAGAGACTAGGTATTTGCCCATGAGGACTGTTGATTGGGAGTGATGGGTATGGCAGAGTGACCTGGAGAGAGAGAGAGTGAGAGTGGTCAAGGCTGAATGTGGGGATTTTGATGTAAAAATGGTGGGCTGAGAGGAAATAAAGTTCAGCATAAATGGAGAAATCTTTGCCGTGCCGTACTTTGACACGTGACCTGAAGAGTAATGCTGTGTTCGACAGACCACGGAACATGGAAAAATGTGTTGGAATGGCATTTGAAGTCAGAACTCCGACTGAGAAACTCAGACCAAAATTATCATGAATATGACGTCACTCAACATGGCGGCGCCGGTGAAAGCGAGCTTTGTGAATGGAAATGATCAGCTAACAGGTGAATAAAGTATTTTTTCTTATGTGACATTGAAATAAAAAGGTCAAAATATATCACCAAATTAACTATCTAGAGTGTATAATTTTGACCATTGATGCCATTGATACGTAAGTGTAAATAATTTCTGAATATTACCTCTCTACACAAATGTTTAAAACTGTGATTAATATCATTGTAACAACACAACCAAACAGTCCTGTAATCTAATTTAGTTAGCATTCATTGCTATGTTTATTTAATCTTACACTATTTATTGGTGTTCAGTCATGCATTTTTGTTTACATTTAGCTGGAACGGTTTAAGGTTAGAAGTAGGAATTTACAACTGGGAAAAATCCGACTTCAGAGGTATAGCTCAAACACAGCATAAATGCTCGAGGATTATCCGAGTATGTATTTATCAGCCTTACAATGTATCGTTAGCTTGTTAGCATGTTGTGTTAGCTTATTAGCAAATTGTGTTAGTTGGGGGTCATTCCTATGTTCCCAGGGTCTTATGATCCCCAGCTCTATATAGCACAATAGAGCATATATAATGGGTTAAGGTTAGGGGTTAGGGTTAGGGTTAGGGCTAACACACATTTAATGTGTGTTAACAGAATATTGAACTGGGGAACATAGGACCTTGGGAACAAAGATACACTCCCGTTAGTTGTTATCGTCTTAACATGTTAAATTAGCACATCAACAGCTGTACAGTAGAAAAAAGAGGCTAAATTGCACAATGATTTTTGAATGCTCTCAAAGACAAAAATTTAGATAAAAACTATATAATAAACTCACATGGCATTAGGTTTAAAAAGAAAATAGCACATACATATAGGCAAAATACATAAACCCAATGGATTAGATAGGAATAGACAAGTTTCCCAAAAGATACTTTTGCAATGCTGCAATTATGAATAAGCAGATTACAGAATAATTCAAATGTAATGGCCTGAAATGAGAACTGAGGGAGAAAATTCAGGTCAGATTATAATATTGAGGGTTTGATGTCAGTACTGGTTTATCCTGTCTAAGGTCATGGGGGATGGAACCTATCCCAGAGTTCTTTGCGTGAAACAAGACTTCAGTGCAAATATACCGTGGGGAAGATTTTCTGATGTTAGGCCACGTGGGCCGTGAATCAGATAAGAGATGTGAGTGGAACCAACACAATCAGCCTAAATTCTTGTTTTGGTTGCAGTGATGAGTAAATTTGTGAGTAAAATAACCAATGACCAGGTTAATTTGTGGCTATAATAATTTGTAAAGTCACTTATCCACCATATTTAAAGAAACATTTTATAAAATAACATGAAATTCAGTTCATCCTTACAATGACGGATTTTGCACATAAAATGACTCAGTGTCTTCTACGTGTGTGTGTGCATGTGTCCATGCTTGTGTTTGTGTGTGTGTGTGCAAACAGACTGACCTTTGTTTGAGGCAGTGTCTCTCCTGTGACATCACCCCACCTCCACAGGTTCGGGTGCAGGCTGTCCACTTGGCCCACTCGCCCCACCAGTATGTGGTCACTTCAAGCTCCTCCTCCAGACTGTTGGAGGCAACACCCTCTTCCTGGAAATGCCCACAAACACACACACACACACACACACACACACACAAATTACATAAAGATGCATTTTATGCATTAAATCTGCTGGTAATTCAGTCTGCAAAGAAACTTTACACACTTTGAGTCCAACACATTTTTTTTTAATTGTGAAAATTTACATTGCAAAATAAAATTGACCCTCATATTGTGATGATTCTCTCACTTCTGAGGCACTGTCACTAGAATGTGTGCAAGTAATTTCTCTCTTATTTTAGTGCCGATCTCTTCAAAAGGAGCTTTGAAGCAGAATTTATGTTTCCTTTGCCGATTTAACATATCAATGTCGACTTGACAACAGATGAAACATTATAAAGTAGAAATATAAAACATAAAGCAGATCATTAACACATCAATCTTTGGTTTTTACCTGTGACACCTGTGACAATGCTACCTTACCTGTGCTGATTAACATGAGAGAATCTTTATGAATGAGCTTCAATCATCACAGCACTTTTTAGTGTCATGCTGTGTAGTTACCGTGATTTTTTTTTTTTTTTTTTNTTTTTTTTTTTTTTTTTTTATGATTTCCATATGGCTTGTTGCATTTCGGCTCACACACCTGTCATAACTTGCTATAAGTACCCAAATTCAAACATATTTTGCCTGGAATCATCTGCTGTAGTTGTAGAAGTACCACTTAATAGTACCAGCACCTGCAGTTACAGAAAGAGTAATACAGCAATAGCAGTAGTAGCTGTTATAGTACTTATTGAGTAGTAGTAGTAGTCATGTAATGGCTGCAGTAATAGTATTATACTATGAGTACCAGCCATAGTAGGAGTGGAATAAAATTAACAGAAGCATTTAATAGCACCAGTAACATTAATAGCACCAATAATAGTAGTAGTATTCATAGTTGTGGTTTTTGTAAAGTTATTAGAAAGCATTAGATAGCATTAGATAGCAGTAGCTATGGTAGCTAGAAGTATGTTATTGATCCCCATGTGAAGATTGTCATCAAATAACTGGACAGTCAGCGTAGTCAGAGTCCATCATCAACAAATAGAACCTCAGTAAATAACCAGCGGAGTGCTTTCTATTGAGACTCCACAGGCAGAGGGCCATCAGAGTTACACACATTCCTGGTGTGCAGGAACAGCACTAATTCACTCCGATCACACCGTCCCAATCATTCAGACAGATTCATCAGAATGACCGCTGGAATGTGCACTGAGCTCCTTGTAAAGGTGTGAGACAAAGCAGCTGTGAGAGCGGCCGAGAGACACTGGAAATACCAGACAGAGAGCGTAAGTGAGAGAGAGACAGATAGAGAGGCAGAGAGACAGATGGGTACAGAGCGAGAGAGAGAGAGAGAGAGAGAGAGAGAGAGAGAGAGAGAGAGGATATAGAATATATTATTTGGTAACTAGCAACCAAGTCTTTTAACTATAAAACATCCATTTGGTGAAATTTCCAATACATATTGACCTATTTCAAGAATTTTAAAGAAATGAGTGACATTGTCCTGAAACAAGACATAATACCACAGGTTACTGCATTGCAATTAAGAAAATAAACTTAATTTAAGAAAATTATTAAAACTTCCTTTGTACTGGACTAACTTTAAATCACTTTTACTGTGCATAGATCTAAAAATGTAGATATATCTGTGAAAGACAACGTACATAATGATAAATATAGATAATGCAGTCCTCATGCTGAAGACAGACCAGTCCAACAGCCTTGTATTGCATTTATGTTTATTTATATTTATACAAATTATAGAGAGAGAGAGAGAGAGAGAGAGAGAGAGAGAAATGCTTGTAGATGATGGATGGATGGATGGATGGATGGATGGATGGATGATAGTGTAAAATAGCATCTAAATGACTGACTGGCTGACATGCCCACAGACTTCCTGTTTGGGTTTTTTTTTTTTTTTTTTTTGCTCATTGTACTGACTTCATATTAAAGGTCAAAAACAAAATTCAAATTAATAAAGAAAAGCAACAGTGAAATGGGATGAAATTGGACTGTTACTGGTCCAGGACCAGGAAAAATGTTCTTCAGTGGTTTTAATTTGGTCCTAACTGACTCGGATTCTTTGGCCAAACAGTCTGGAGTCTTTCTCTGATGTTTTCCTCAGCAGGAATGTCACTGTTGAGGATGCAGGTGTTGTTGTGACTGCAGCCTTTTCTTCTTGTCATTGTTGAGAAAGAGAAAATGTCAACAGGTGCAAATGTTGTCAATTTGTAAAAGTTTATATAGACTGTCTTGGCAGAAACTAAATATAAATGGCATTTTGCTGCATGTAAAATATCTTTGAAAGTAATGTAGACGACCTGCTTGGCTCTCAAACAAGACCAAGGTGACTTACAGCCACTTCCACTGGTCCTGAGCGACATACAGGTATGTGATAAACAACAACACTAAAAGTGATCTTCATCCAAAATATATCCTTTGAATACCAAGCATCCCCCATAAGCAGAAAAAAAAAACAGAAGAAACAACTCAAATATCATTAAAAAATAATAAACAATAAAACGTGTCATTCCCTGAGTAATAATGCTAATCCAGCAAGTGTCTGAAGTTTTGGGTTTGTTCAACAGGCAAACCATGAAGCAAATGAACAGAGACTGATTCCAAGTCTTGTAGGTCATTATGGAAAGAAATATCTACTATTACTCAACAAAACTGCAGAGTTAAACATCAGTTTAGATGTTCAGTCAGTAAGGATGATCACTGGTGGTGTTCCATGTGTTACATCACCCCTATGTTACCAATGTTAAAACCAAACCTATGCCTCCTATAATTAAAATGTTGAAAAGCCACTGAAATGTTGTGTTAAAAAGATTTATAGAGACCATTTTAATTGACAACCAGAAAAATGAAGAATCTCCTGAGTGAAGGGAGTAACACAGGAAACTGTGTCAAACTGAGGTGACATGATATTACTTAATGTGACGTGAAACTACTTGACACTGTGTTAAGTGACGTGGTGTGACATGATGTGACATGACATGATGTGCATTCGTACCTGAAGACCTCTGGTTGACAGGTTCCCCACAGACACAGCCAGAGTCAGGAAGCCCAACAGGATCATACCTGTTTCGCCACATTGTTCCCATGACAACACCCTCATCCTGGTAAATCAGAGAGAGAGAGAGAGAGACAGAGACAGAGAGAGGTTTGGTGTCAAAACAGTGAGGTGTCATAGTTGAAGAGGTCATCCTGCTGCCATGTTCTTCTGACCTCTGACCTATGTAGAAAGTGGAGAGGGAGCAAGATGCTCCCAAAGAACAATAAAATGTCACAAAACAGTAAGGCGAAACGTGATGTAAGGTACATGTGCAGATATTCAAATTTAGATTGCAGGATTCCTTTGTGTTGAGAAAATGAATTGACTTTGGTGTGTATTAAACTGTATTCAAATCAACAGAATGGATCTGGAATTTTTGTGTGCACGAACAAAATTTCTTTCAAAACTTTTTTTTTCCCCAGAAAAGCTGTTTTACTGTAGTTCTCCTTCAAAAGATTTTCCCTAACAACTTCAACCTTTGTTACAGGTATAAATCTAATTATAAAGACTGAATCTCTGTCTGTCTGTGGCACCAACATCTCTACAACCCGGCACTGTATGAAGTTGAAATTCAGCAGGTTTATTGCTCAGGAACCAGGGGTGCAGTGTCGCGTGTGAAGTTGTTTGGATAAGTGGTTCTCAGATTGAGCTGTACTGATAAAAAGTAGCCCGTGTGGCAGGATATGCTCCAGGAAAAGCAACCGGATACGCTCCAGGCGTGGCAGCATATATGCTCCAGTCCAGGGCCATGTCTCAACCTGACCCCCCCATACAGCAAACAAAGCTAGCTCACGAGAAGCTCACGAGGACCTGCAAAAGTTGTTTGGAAAGTTGAAGTTGTTTTGAGAGCTCTGTGCAGGTAAAAAGTTGTTACGTTTCACTTTATTGGAAGCTCAACTTTATGTTGTACTGGAGCTAACAATGCTACCAGGACATAATGCTATTGTTAGCAAATCACGATAGCTAGCATTGCTAACCTATGATAGCAATGCTGCTGCTGTTGTTATCCACCAAACACAACTACGCTAAAGTCATATTATCTACAGTGTGATCAATAGTTAGTTGTTGAACACTGAAGGGAAACGGAGTTGGAAGAGTTTATGAAGTTCTAGCTTTGTATGAAGGGAAAATCGGTGCACACCATAGTCCGGCCCGTTCTGAACAGGCATTTTTTGAATGGGCACTGCACTAATCTCACAAAACTTTAGATCGGTACAAGCACCCATATGCCCATTATCCAAAGACGTAGGACATGCTATTATTTGAAATATCATCAGAAAACAGTTTGAAATGGCCCAAAGTTTGTACAACTGATGATATCATCAACAATGTTTATTCACCATTCAAGCCTGTAGCTAAAATATACATTCCCAGGCCATGGGGAGGGCTGAGTATGAAAATGTTCTTCAGGTGTTCCACCTGTCCCAGGATTTATTTCCCACATTTCACTGTCCTTGACATCTTGGGAAATTGAGATGAAGCTGATTTTCAAGTAATCTTTGATCTAATAGACATATCTGGATCTTTCTCGTTCTCTTGCACAGTCTTTCTGGTTACCATGACATGTTCTTTTTTCTCTTTCGCATCACATGGCGAAAGAATTGCACATGGCGAGTTTTAATTGTATCGAGTGTTTTTTTGATGAAAAATGTCCTAATTCGCTTTGCATGCCATGTACAAGATTTGCGTTATTCTTCGAAGGAACCACATTTCGGTTGTGTTCAGGTTGTTTGGAAGTTCATTTGATAGCATTCAACAGCAGCCAGATGCAGCACTTCAACATTTAGAATCAAGTCTTGAAGGAGAGTGACTTGTTCTTTAAAAAGTCATCTAATTGTGGCTGCACAATCCTGCTTCTTCTGACCTCAGTTCTGCACCTTGCATCACTGGTGGTGATTGACTGAAAATGTAATTTAAGTAGAAGTAAAGAAAATGACCTAATGATGACCAAATTACATTTCATTTTCATTTCATTTCATTTCATTTATTTTCCTTTGGACCTCTCTCCAGGGTATAAAAATAATAACAGTAAAATGGTTTTTGCTGTACTCAACTAGCGGAAACCAGCAACCTCTTCATAAATGTGGCAGTTTTCATCAAATACAGTGAAGCAAACATGATGATTAACAGGGGAAATTTGGACGAGAGACTAGTCTGTATTTCTAGATGAAAGAATCCAGTGATGACTCCTTTACAAAGGCTGAAGAATAAGAAGGGAAATATTGTAACCACTAATAACTTCTTGTGGCATGAAAAAACTGAAAGCATATCGCTGAGATGTGTGGGTGTTTCTTCATGTATTTCCCTCCACTAATTAAGGCTTCTCAGCTTCCAAACCCACAGCAGGGCCTGAAGCTGGATTTTTTGCTCCCTGAGAACACATTTGTGGTTGTAATATTTCCTCTCTTACTCTCCAGTGATTCCTGGACTCCGGGAACATCTGGGGTTGTTTTAGGGATACCTGAAGTGCTCCTAGTGTTTTTTACATTTGCAAATTTGCCAGTAAATTACATCGGTGTTGACGCAAGCTGATTCAAGAGTACAGTTACCTAGTAGTTAAAGGGACCATCCGACACAGCAGAAAGTGGATGAACACCCAGTATATGAAATGAAGAAAGCAACAGTGGTAGACAATGTAAAAAGAAAAAGTGTTTTCTATACACGAGATCATTTGGATTATCACTACATTCTTTCGTTTTTCTTTGTTGATGGCTTTGGCTCTCTCAATAAAGGCCTTTTCAAAAGAGCCAAAACAATTAATTGACTGAGTAACTGATCGACTGATGATGATTTTATTAAAGGACCATACCACCCATTTTGCATGTTTGAGCCTAATATATTCAATTTTCATACACGTAAGGTTACTGACAATCATTTTCCAAAGCATACTACTGGAACGGTGAATTTAAAAAAAGATTTCCTACCTTCCAGACCGCCATTGGTTTCAGTTCATTCTGGTACGCTATTAAAATCAACTTGTTGATAAGTGAAATGTCCTTGGGATAGGTAATCCATCATCGCAAACAAGACATGTTCAGGTTTTTTTTCTAAGCGCAATAAAAGCACAAAAGCGCAGTGAATGTATGTCTCCACTGGGCAATATAGTCTCAAAAGAAGACCTGTGTTTATCAAAAAATTTAAATGACTGTAACTTCATAAGGCTGCGTAACTATTAGCAGGCAAAACATCAATTTTTAAGGTGGGTGTATCACTTGAATATTTGATTTTGAAAGATTAAGAGATTTTGCAAAATATCAGGAAAGCTGAAATACGGCTTTATCCTTTGGGAAATGATTGTCAGTAACGTAACATGTATGAAAATTGAATATATTAGGCTCAAACATACAAAATGGATGGTATGGCCCTTTAATCAACGATCATTCCACTCATTTAGCACAAAAAGATGCCAATTGTTTGCTAGTTCCACCTTCTCAAATATAAGGATTTGCAGCTTTTCTTTGACCATTTTCAATTAAACACTGGTTTTTACTGTCATGAAGACTAAATGGATAATTTGAAGGACATTACCTTGATGTGGGCATTATTTACTATTTTCTATTGTTTTTATAAACTATATAAAAATGATGAAAATTATCATTGGTTGCAGCCCTGTTTTAAAGAATAATATTTTAATTAAAAATGTTATTGATTTGATACAGTGCACCAAAGCTTTAATACCTTGTGTCCTGTCAGGAAAATTATTCTTCCATTTAAAATATCAGATCATTTCTATATTCATAGAAACTCAAAGGAGAGGTGTGATGAGTCAAAAACTCTTCTTTTTTTTTTATTATAACAACTATCAGAGACAACAATCAGCACAAAGACACAGAGTCCAAGTACAGTCATGTTGGTTCTGAAATAACAGAGAATCACACTCACTTTATAATAGGATATGAACAATTCAGCTCTTTGCATAGGTGATCATATGACCGAGCATGAAGTCACCCCATGACGAGACAGCCACAAACAAGGGATCTTCAGTTTCCAGGACCATCATATCTACGCCCAACATTTCAAGATAGAGCAGGTACCTTGTAGTTACAGTTGCTAAGCATATCCAGCAGATTAAATGTATAACAAAGGAGAACAAACATTTCTTTCTCTCAGCCTGGAAAGTACCTTTTGTTCAAGTCACACATGAATTTGAAGCTTTTGACCCTCTTACAGTAAATGCTTAAATCACAGACTAACATACCAGAAACTTTATTAAACACAATAATTATAATTTTCTCCAACAGTCCCTACAGTAAAAGCCTCAGTATTCTTCAAAGTTCCTGAGGGTTAGTCTGATAGCATCTAAAACCTTTCTTTATGACTCTTGAATTTCTGAAACACATAAACCGACACTCACCAAATGTTCTTTCTGTTCTATGCTATGAATAGCTTCAAGGAGAGAGAAGTGAAAATGTGTGCTGTTATCCCTGTGTATTTAATTAAGCATGTCGAGATTACAAAAATGATCAGAATATGCAGAATTCCAATAAAAACTGCTTCGCCCCAGCTTCAGGTATGGGAATTCACATGTATAATCACAAGTGTTTCCAGCATCGTCAGACATATCATACTATCTAGTTCTTTTGAAGCATATTAAGGTCTTGATTTTTCTTCTTCTTCTATTTTACGCATCCTAACTCACATAAACAGATCAAGGTGTTTACTGTGGCCCTGCCTGAGTTGCTTTACTGCCTCAATCGCATTACATCTACAGTTTTTCTGTGCATATAAATGTGGTTGTTGAAAGGTGTTCTGGATTGGGCATCAGGTAAAATCTGGGAATGTAACTCAAGCGTGTCAGAGAAATGCCAGCGAAACAACACAGCAAGCGAGGGGCGTTTTGTCAGACAACATATGCACACGCCAAAACCTGCGTGCTGGATTCGGATATTTGAACGTGCTGGCACTGACTGCCGTGTTGGAGCTGGCAGATGGTGGGCGAAACAGACAGACTGTTGAGAGGCCACAGGTGCTGCAGACAGGGTTTGGACAGTGGAGGGGCCCATGTTAAAGTTAAACAAGCCCCAGTGTGCTGGAAGGACCAAGGTAAGTTTCCTACAACGGTACACAGGTAGGCCTTTGTATGGCTCGGCTGTACGAAGGCGGCAGGCTGCCTCAGACGCTGACTTAAGGTAATGTAGATGTCTATATGTAAATGCTAACACGAACAGGCACCCAGACATGCACAGACACTCAGAAAAAAGAGGGTACATGTAGGATTCTTTGGTTTGGGTTTCTATATGCAACCATAATAGCTCAAGGAAGTCTCCGATTGGTTAAAAACTCTTATAAGATCTAGTCAGTCAAATTCTTCTTAATGTTTGTTAAGCCTACTGGTATGGAGCATTTTATACACTCTTTAAGGGTTACTTAAAATGATCCCGTCAGATCCCAGCCAAAATAAATTTATGTTTTTAATGAATTATGTTTCAGACATAGCACCAAAACCCCCCCCAAAAAATCAGNTAAATTTATGTTTTTAATGAATTATGTTTCAGACATAGCACCAAAACCCCCCCCAAAAAATCAGTCTTTTGATATCAAACACTCCCCCACTGTAGGGCTGCTGTGAAACGAGAATAGCTTCCTTGCTTCCACTTCACCACAGTCCATCTGTTTACCCTGCATTTTATAAGAAACTGACCTTTCACCAAACTGTGACCTCAGAATATCTGTTAGAAAAAACAGCTACTGATTTTTTTTCAAAGTTTTCCCTTTTTCTCCCAATTGGAAACCAATTCCATACTTCCAGTTGTCTTAATCACTGCTGACTCCATTGTTGGTCTGGAGACAAGTGTAGATGTAGACACCATGTGCTCTGTGACACTCGATGCCACATCTACAGTACTTCTGTGAGAGCTTCACCACAATGTGAGGTGGGAAGTTACACTAAACCCTCCAGATCTTGCCCTTCCTCGTGCATGCACCCTGATCGACCAGTAGGAAGTGACATGGATGAGAACTCTGCTGGCACTCCCTCTGCAAACATGGCAACATCATAAGACACAAAACCAGGCCAAAGTATGCAGAGTATCGAACCTGTTGAAAATGTTAGAAAAGTGATTTTTGTTTTTTTTGTTTTGTTTTTTTTTTTAATATTCCACTGTGAGAAATGCAGATTATGGTGTCTGAATGGGAGCTGAACACATTTTAGAGGTTCTGCGCCGCACTTCCACATCCACACGCACACACACTCGCACACAGAACACTCTTCTAGGAAAGAGCTCATAGTACATCCCGTGTCCTCAGGTCCAGTTAGGCAGCCTTGTTAAAATAAGCAAACAGCTCGTCTCGCCCTGTTTGCAGTCTGGCTTTCTCTGGCACTAAATATTGGTGACAGGTGTCTTAAAGCAGCCGCAGCAGCACCTGGACTTCATTATCCAACCAGACACAGCTGGAGCCCAGCCAGCTGGCAAACACACACACACACACACGGGGCAGACGGACACTCAGTCAGACACAGCTATACGTGCATACACTCAGTCAGTGGTATAACTGAATACAAGCACACACATTATATTGTGTGCGTGCACACATACTCAAGTATGCAGTGTGCAATGCAAACGAGCAAGTGCCTTTGTATGAACGCACACACTCGTACACATATACACAAATTTCACAGACTTGCATTCTCTCTCATTGCTTATACACTCACAGGCATTTTCTTATTGCAGTACTTATGAAGATCGTTGCTGTAGTGCTTTCCCTCTTCCTCAAATTTTACCATCATAGCCACACGCCTAAACTTAAGCCTACCGTAAATTTAACTTAAACATAATTCTCAGATAAAACCAAATCCCCACCTACAAATAGCAAAATATTTCAAGCATTGACTTCCATGCAAATTTGTGCTGCAGACCAATAGCAAATCATCTCTACAGAGTCGACCTCTGAACTGGTGAGAGGAAGCTCATTACTACCGTTTCATACATGCTGTTAATTGCAATGTAATTAGACCTGTTGTGTGGTTTGATGCCGGTTGTGATAATTGCTTGAGCAGATTGTGGAAGTCTTTATTTTTAAATGTGTTTTATTTTTAGTTGGCGAGCTGGAGAGTTTGCAAGTTTGCTAGCGCAATAGCTAATTTTCTTAGCGAGCTTATGGGAGTCTGTCATTGCAAATATGCAGCAAATAATTTCACCTCGCCAACTGTTTGACTGGCTACATAAAATAACATCACTTTTCAGAAACTAGTTCACACAAAGATACAAGTATAGAACACACACTCAAAGTTTGCTTGCTACAACCTCTCTCTCTCTCTCTCTCTCTCTCTCTCTCTCTCTCTCTCTCTTTTTCTCTCTGCAGTTTCCTCATCCAGACAGGGTCTTCCTCCTTCCTCCTCTCCTGTCGCTTCCCAGCCAGGCGGGCTGGGCAGCCAGCACAGAGGCACAGAGGACAAAAGTAAACACAGTCCCCTCATCTTCCCTGTCTCACCCTCCCTCACCCTGTCTCCCCTCACCCCAGTGGCCACCTGGGGCCCCTCGCCTCTCCGTCCTGTTTTTGTAGCACTGGCAGCCTCGGCAGACAGACTCAGTACTCTCTCTCCCTTGAGAGGCTGGACTGGAGGCTCGGTGATGGAAGGGACATGTTACACTGATATGAATGGTGTTTCAATTATTCTGTCTCTTCGTGTAGTAAATTGGGGGCAGCAAAAACATTAGAAATGCCTTTTAATATAATGCAGTCTAATACAGTACAAATCTCGTCTCAAACTTTATTAGAAATACAACAACTGAGGAATGATTTGTAGCAGGGCTTTTTGTATTATATTGTACAGATTTACACAATAAACTGCTCATTTTACACATCTTCACAGATCATGTCCTATCACAAATCTCCTTGCTGGTGTCAAGCAGAAACAGTACAGATGGCTAACTTCAATGGGCATCCAGGGTACGCAATGGGAAACAACCAACAAACCTGGTAAACGGACTTGAGGAACAACCTCCTAATTCATTTTTTTTATGCCATACACAAGATTCAAACACATTTTTGTTACATTCAAGTTGCTTTGAAGCTGACTTGAGTGTCCATGTCTGACCTTTGGACTCAGTCGTGTCCAACGCTGAGTCAGCCATATGCATGAAACAGAGAAGAAGATCAAGGGCAAATGTAAAGAGCAGGGCACCACTTGACTTCATTCAGTAGGGACTACACTGCTCATTCATCATCCAACGTCATGCTGCTACTCGGTGAAAACAACAAAACTAAGAATCAACAACCTAGCAAAATGCTTGGCTTCATAACTTAAAAACTCTACCAGAAAGTTAAGTTGGACAATGTGATTTAGTCCTGGGAGTTTCAGCAATGTGCTGAATGGGTAAAATTCAAAGCATTGGTATCGGCCTTATAAAGCCCGGAGAGCTTGTTGGGTTTGTGTGTGCTTGTCAGCAGGCCGCCTTATCTTTTCTGCAGAGATTTAGTTCCATCAACCAGATTTGCTTCTATTTCCCAGTAGCAAGGTGAAGTGGAAAATGGACTGGGGCTATTCTCAGTTTCATGATAGAAGAAAGGAGAAGAGAGTGATAGACAGTCAGGGAGCGAGAGGTGAGAGCAGGATGGATAAGAGAGAGAAACAGTGAGCTTCCTGAGAAATTTAGCAGAGTTCAAGAACTTCGGTTCATGGGGCAAACAGGAGCCGGGGTGATCGCTCACACTTGAACTCTGACCTATTTATTGACTTCCTGAGAGTCTGGCTCCAGGGTTAGTTCATCAGTACGACACTCACTGTGAAACAAAAATGAACGATGTCTGAAGCCGGTTTTGAAAGCAAAGGAAACCATTAGTGGTTTGTTTAACCACCAGACTTCTTGGAAGGAGTCTGAGCAGTTTAATAGCCTTCTGTAGGCTCAGTGGTAAAGCAAGACATTAATGCCGCTACTCCAAAATGTACAGACTGCACTGTAAGGTGGCTGAACAAAAGAATCCATCAAACTGCAGATATAACATGAACCAACTAATGAATTTCATTATCAGCTAAATGTTGGTGTCCTAACCTAATCTTGCTTACAACAATTCAGCACATACACTCACACAAAAGTCATGCTCATTGGTCAGAAATGTTTGGGTGGGTGGGNGGGGGGGGGGGATTTAAAGTAGGAAAATAGTTGACCATACTGGGATAGCTAAATAACATGAAACTGGGCCATTGCAGAAAGTTGAATTTGACTTAAAGATAAAGTCTGGAAAATCGCTTGTTCCTTCACATGGTGTGAAGAAGATGTGCTGCCTTCAGGTGACTCAACAGGTGGATATGCTAACTGAGCTTAAACAACCACATGCTTCAACATACTGAGCTGAAGCCACGTTAGGTAAGATTGGTATGATACCTGCTTTTTGAAGCATCCAGTGGATTTGGTAATCAAAATGTAGTTTGTTAGCCATGTACACCTAGCTCTCTCTGGTTTCTACATCAATCACTTGATCAATAGATCACTCAGTAGTTGGTTCAGAAGTAGCGCAGATCATGTTCAGACCACAAATGAACCACTCAAGAACCACTTTGTTTGGACCCACCCCTCTCAAAAACTGTCTTGGTGTGTTGTTCTGGGTCACAACTGCAACTGTTGTGTATAAACAAACCACACCAAGGGGGAAATGAATCCTAGTCCAATTAAATCAGACCAATAAGTGTGAAAACACCATAATAGTAATGCTTGTCCCACAATCTGCTATTTTTTAAAGAACACGTGCACAGATGAATCTTTTCAAATTGTTTGTTAGCCACAAATCTTATCAATTTGAGAGGTATGATAAAAATGAATTGGGCATGTCATTAGAACAGAGTAGGTTTGTTGGTTTTGAAAGAAGGTTGAGGTTTCTGAAGTGCTGGATGTCTCATTTTGCCTGAAAGCCTTCAGGCAGCCAGTTGGACAGGATGAGATTTCTGTGCCTTAAATTCTCTGCATCATTTTAGAGCCACAAAACCACAATCCACAGTTTGACAAGTAGCACTGGCATGAATGTGAGCCTCTACCTCACCAGTAACCCCCCCTCCCAACAGCTGACAACTTTCCAGACAGACTCTGGACACACACACACACACACACACACACACACACATGTCTGCACCTAAACTCACACTGAAAAAGAGTCAGCATTTTTTGGGAAATTTGTTTTGGTCTGGTGCAAAGCACAAATCTCATTGGCTCATGTGTACCTCATAAACACACACACAGAGAGAACCATACACACAGACACACACACAAAAGCAGCAGATGCAAGAAACCACACCAACACATGCAGGCAGTCCCCCCCCCCNCCCCCCCCCCCCACACACACACATATACACACACAACCAAAATATGCATACACAGTCACAAAATACACACTGAAATACACACTTAGCACAACTTACACAAACTCCAACTATGTGCACACAGACACACTCAAACACAGCTTGCATGCCCACACACACACACACACACACACACACACACACACACATACTAGAACACACAGTGGAGGTTTCAAATATTTACCCACTCACCTCGCCTGTAGCAGTCCAAGGGCGTCCCAGTTTGTGTTGGGGATGCCGCTCAGTGTGTGTGTGTGTGGGTGAGTGTGTGTATATGCGTGTGTGTGTGTGTGTGTGTTAGCGTTCCAGTGACAGTGGTGGTGTGTTTGTGGTGTGTTGGTGAGTGCTGCTGTCGCTGTGGAGTGAAGACAGAGAGAGAGAGAGGAGAGGGAGAAAGAGAGGGAGGNGTCCTGCATCCCTCTTCTTCCTCTTCCTCCTCCTCCTCCTCCTCCTCCTCCTCCCTCAGCAGGAGCAGGGAGAGAGTGGCAGCAGAGGTAGGAGGATCACAACAGTTAGAAAAAACAGGAGAGAAAGCCTGGCTGGCTGCTTTGCTTTCATTCTCTCTCTCTCTCTCTCTCTCTCTCTCTCTCTCTCTCTCTCTGTCTGTCTCTCTCTCTCTCTCTCTTTCAAATCATATTGGGTTAAGCAGCATCTCTTGCCAACCTTCTGCCAATGCATTGGTCCCCAACTTTTTCAGCACATAACCCTTTAAAATGAAATGTGTGTGTGTATGTGTGTGTGTGTGTGTGCATGTGTGTGTGTGTGTGTGTGTCTCCGCAGCCCCTTGTCACAGGTTGCATATGTCAGTTGAATCAAAGAATATTTCTCTATTGTGTTTGAATAAGCCCTGAAAATATAAAAGCATCAATTATTTAATAAGAAAAAGAAAAGTCATACCTCTGCCAAGGCTACACAATCCCCTACAGCAGTTATTTAAATGATCATAAAACAAATATGTGCATGAAAAAAACCTGAATGGAAATTGCAGAAAAGTTGATCAAAGCTGAAATAGCACAAAAACGTTTTAAAGCTTGACTGAGGTAGAAAAGTTGGTGTATTGATAAAGATGAGTTTTGAAAAAAGCTGATGGAAACAGGTAGCATTTTGGATGTGACATCTGTGTTATTATCATTCAACTTTTCAGGCTCCACTACAAACCCAGAAATTAAAGTAAATGTAAAAAATACATGGGCTTCCAAGTAACCTGGTACCACGTGACTCTAGCATCCTGGTTTGAAGCTGGTAAAGGAGACTTACAGCATCATCATCATCATCATCATTATCATCACCTCCTTCTTTTCACCACCATCTGGCAGGGGCCAGATGGTGGTGGGGAGGGGGGCATTCATTACTTAAAATAATTGGTTTCTTAAAGGACCATACCGTCCATTTTGCATGTTTGAGCCTAATATATTCAATTTTGATACATGCAATGTTACTGACAATCATTTCTCAAAGCATACTACTGGAACAGTGAATTAAAATTATTTTTCCTACCTGCCATTGGTTTCAGTTCATTCTGGTACGCTTTTAAAATCAACTTGTTGATGCTTGAAACATTCCTGGGATAGGTAATCCATCATCGCGAATGAGATATGTGATCAGGTTTTTTTTTTTTTAGTTATGTCATTTTAGCTTTTAACTGCAATAAAAAAAGTGCAGATCTGAAAATGCTTCCTAATGGTGCATTCAAGTGCTGTAGTGAAGAACTGACAACAGAAAGCATTTTCAGATCACTCCACATAACGTTAAGTGTATGAAAAATTGAATATATTAGGCTCAAACATGCAAAATGGCCGGTATGGTCCTTTAACTTAGAAGCTACAATGAAAATGCCATAATGTACCTTTACCGTCACTCTTTTAATAATGAACTATAAATGTCACACCCTATTATTCATAAAACATTTACTGATGGAAACACATATTAAGTATTTTTGGACCAAAAGTTCAGCACCAAATTAGGAATTACTTTACCCAGAGCAGTTACTACACAGTTTCTTTTAGCGGGTTCTTTGCTCACATTTTCAGTGTACTTCAACTAGCATGGGAATTCTAGAAATTTAGAGCAAATAACATCTAGAGTGCTACAGCTGTATCACTTCCACAACACAAACACACACTTTACTTTCTGGTGGTAATTCCTCATCCTGAGGGACTACAGTACATACAGTATGTTGCCAAGACTATCATGGCGATGGTTCAGAGTTTGCTGGTCGGTGTCCCAGAATAGCAGCTACTGTGTGTGTCACTTAGTACTCTGGTGATTATTGTGATCACTGACTTTTTATGGTATGGTGTCTTTTTTTTTTTTTTTTTTTTTTTTAAACAAATGTTGTCTCACTGCTTCATATTTTGAGTAATTCCGGGTTCTGATAAACATCGCTTTTCTTTTTTGTTTCACTGTAAGAAAAAAAAAAGAAAAATGGCAGTTGTCTGCCTGGAGAAACATGTTTGACTTGCGAGTCTTGCAAGGTTCATAGAACATTTCCTGAATCTTACCTGAAGTAGTAGCTAAAAAGGTTTAAAGGACCATCAGATAGGAAGGAGGATAAAACCATATTTCAGCTTTCCTGATATTTTGCAAAATCTCTTAATCTTTTAAAATCATACATTTAAGTGATATACCCACCATGTTTCACGCTAATAGCTCCTCAGCCTTATGAGGTCACGGTCATTTAAATTTTTTGATAAACGCAGGTCTTCTTTTGGGACTGTATATTGTGTGGTGGAGACATGTATTCATGCTGCACTTTTTATTGAGCTTAAACACTAAAATTATGTAACTTAAAAAAAAAACCTGGATACACGTGTTGTTCACGATAATGGATTACCTATCCCAAGAATGTTTCAAGCATCAACAAGTATCAACATCTGCGGAATGGAGTGGCAGGAGGCAGGTGGATTCTCAATAGAAAAGCCTCAGATTTTTAGGTAAAATGAACTAATATTGCATGGTTAGAATAACTTTATCTGCTCTAGCAATGGGCAAAACTAAACTGACATAAGTTGATTCAACTCAAACACTGTAATTGAACAGGAAAAATATCCAAAAAGTTCAACCAACTCAAAATGATTAGGTAATACATGGAATATGTTCACTTTTGGGTACAATGAACTAATTTCTTTGAGTTAAAACAACATCTGGGGTTACAGCGCAGCGTTAACAACTTGATTAGCCAGCAGTATCAGGAATGTAAAGCAACTAACATTTAGCACCAACTCTCAAAAGTCCATGAACAGAAATGATCCCAGAGCTGGTCCAGATGTCCAAAAATGAACCTGCTGGAGATGAAGCTGCATTATGACACAGACATTCTGTTTATGTAAAAACACAAATATCAGTGTTTTTACAGATGAAATGAATGAAAGTTTTCCTTTTTGGGGTGAACTGCTCCTTTAAGCGACACGAAGTGAGATTCCACCTTTTCCGAAACATGCGGAAAAAGAGAGGGAAAGCCAAAAACAGATGGGAGGACAGCGATTCAGACAGAGGAATGAGAGATGAGGAGAGAAGGGTGAATGATGAGAGGAGGAAGAGCAGATGTCTGAAGACCACCATGCCTGCCCACCATGTCGTCTACCACTCACTCCTTTTTCCCCTCTCTTATCCTACGTATCTCTTTCTCACTCCCTGCTATTTCTCCTTACTTTCCTCTTGCTGCATCTCACCTCTCTTCTTCTTCTTCCACTCTGTTTCCACAGCTCAATCATTTTTCTCTCCATCACCTCAGATCTCTTTCTCTCCTCCTCCAAACTGCACTTGTTCTTTCCATTACTCCTTTCTCACCTCCCTCTCATTTAACTAATTTCAACTGAGTCTGAGTTTTATCACCGTGAACTAAAGTCAGTAGAAATTCATCTACTTTTGCCTTTAAAAGTTCCAGTAAAATCAAAATATACAAACTCACTATCTGTTTTTCTTCATCTGTCTCCATTGCATCTTATCTCTTTCTATTCCCACTTACATGCCTCCCTTTTTCTTTTCTTTCCCTCATTCTCACTCTCTCCTGCTTTATCTTGTTTCCCATATCTCTGTCTTTTATTCCCATCCCCCTCTCACCCTCCTCTGCCTTCTCTTCTCTCA
>VXCM01001025.1:0-45810 GCA_014773175.1 Lucifuga dentata | reverse complement strand
AAAAAAAAAAAAAAAAAAGAAAAGAAAAGAGGGCTTCAGTGACATGTCCCATGTTTTTCAGTCTGTCAGTCTCTGTTCTCTGTTGCTCACACTCTCTAGGTGATTTATTCTCTGAACACTAAAAATGAGGAGCAAGAGGCAGCGCTGTTGGCCTTGAACCATGCCCACCATGAGGAGCTGCATCGCATTCTCATGGAGACGTGCCATGAAGGGGACGGTTCAGAGCTCAGGACACGCCTCCTGGAGCTCCAGGAATCCCTTGATGAGCAGCAAAGAGTTGGAGCACAGGTGTGTATGTGCATGTGTGTGTGTGTTTGAAGGTGTTATGGGGTAATCAAAAGGGAACCCTCCTGCCATGAGATAAGCTGACCTCATTCCATGGCTTTGTTGTAGTGCTGTAATTGAATGTGTAAAGTCCCAGTGGGAGCTACAAATCAAACTCGTCCCTGATGTGACCTACAATAAATAACCTAATTTATATAAGCTGTTACTTTACCCAGTCTAAAATTTCATTCCTTTATTTACGTGCTGCGCACTTGACTAAATCACCAACATAAATCATAAAGACCTACATTACTTTCTTATGAGCTTTTTTGGAAAAAGCTACACCTTAATAACTAAAGAGAGAGAATTTGCTCAGTATGTTTGGCCACATTCATCTGCCATTTGATTTTCTGTTCTGGTTATCAGCCATTTCTTGCTGATTCCAAGCAGCCAAATCATGACGGGGAAGGTAATGAACAGTCAGGAACACAATAGATTAATCACTGATGAAAATAATCCTCTGAGTTGGAAGCATACTGTATCATACCGGGCACAACAATGTTGGTGAGCTGTAAGAAAGTGGGTCAATATCATCGCGAAGGTCATGCTTCGGTAGTCTGACTAAGACAGTTCAAGTGGTGATTTTCTAAACTTAGCCTTTTTACAATAAAATGCCCTCTGTGTGCCTCCCTCGGTATACAAAGTCCTTCATTCTCAACCTAACCAAATACCTTTGGGATGATGTGGCACAGGATATTTTCAGTATGAATATGATTCCACAACATTTGCATGAACCATGATAACTTGTGCCTTGAAGCAGAAGAGTGTATTAGCCAGTACTAGAGATGTATACTGAACAGTGATGTGAGTGTGGTGTGTGTGTGGTATATTCCTCTGTGCCTTTAGGTACAGGCAGATTTTGAGAGTTTCCGCATCCAGACAGAGGGGAGGGAGCGTGAAGCTGAGGCAGAGCTGAGAAAAGAGTTTGAAGAGAGGCTACAGGCTACAGAAGAAGAGCTCCAGGAAGCCAAGGCCCAGATTAGTGCTGCCCAGGAGGAGAACCTGCGGCTGGGAAAAGAACTGGAGAAGGCTGGGGAGCAGATCCAAGGGCTGGATGCCAAATGTGAGGAGCTACAGAAAGCTGCTGATGAAGAAAAACAGAGGAAAGAGGAGCAGAGAAAGAAAGAAGAGGAAGAAAAAAGGAGAGAGAAGAAGGAGAGACAAACGGAAGAGCAGAAGGATTTGGAAAGAGTAAAAAAACTTTTAGAGGAGGTAAATGTGCTGAAGGAAGAGAGGAATCAAGCAGAGGTGGAGAAGAGGAGAGCAGTAAAAGAGGAAAAGGAGGAATGGGAGCGAAAGATTAGTGATCTGAAAGAGGATAAAGAGGAAATGAGGAAAGGTATGGAGGCAGAATGGCGGGAGGAGCGGCGGCGGTGGGAGGAGAGAGAAGAGGAGGAGAAGAAAGGAATGCACAGTGCTCTAAGAGAAAGAGTGAAAAGGGCAGAGGCAGAGGTGGAAAATCACCTGGAGAGACTTGCTGAGAGCAAGAGAAACACAGTCAAACTGCAAGAGAGAATACAGGTAGACACACACATACACACACACACACACACACACACACACACACACACACACACACACACACACACACACAAGTAAATCACTCATGGCAAAACTATAATCCAATGTTCTGCAAAGGGAGGTGAAAGGAAATTGAAATGTTGCAGCTTCCTGTCTCTGATGTACCCAGCTAATGATCATCCTGATGGGAAAGAGAGAGAGAGAGAGAGAGAATCTTCTTTGTATAACCACAGGCTGCCCTCCCTGAGCACCATTCCCTCTGCCAACTGTCTGCTAATGAGCAGTTTGAGCAGCATAGTTTCTCTGCACCACCACCATCACTGCCTGGTGTACAAGCATTAAGAAGCCCTATGAGAGCTGGCACAAAGCTGACATAAGCCCTCACAGTAGACCATTAAAGGCTCACAGCTGGGCTAGATGGCTGCCTGACTCACCACATTTCACTCTCCATTCTTTTTTCTAATCACCTTTCCTATATCTCTCCTTTGTTCTGTCTTTCCTTCCCCTTATCTGTGTCAAATTCACTGTCGGTTTTTCTCTGTCTACCTTCCTCGATCCCCTTGTGTTCTTTGTCAACCCCCAATACGTCTTTGTGTTGTCCTCCTTATGTGCCCTTGTGCCAAACTCCCTCCGGGCCTTCATGCCTCCCTCCAGGACCTTGAGGAGGAGCTGGAATTGGATCGGAGGCGNTCCCTCCGGGCCTTCATGCCTCCCTCCAGGACCTTGAGGAGGAGCTGGAATTGGATCGGAGGCGTGTGTCCGAGGCAGAGGGCGTGGCTAAACGGGCAGAAGAGGAGCTAGCGGTCGCCAAGGAGAGGCTTCTGCTGCAGGAAGATGAGCTGCAGAGCAGAGCAGGTAGGCTTTTGGTCTGCTTTCCTGTCTGTCTGCCTGTTTGTCTTCTTACCTGTCTGCAGGAGAGAGCTCACACTGGTTAAACTCAGCAGAGCTCAGTCGGTTCAGTGCCGTTACTCATTCTGACTCAGCTTAATTAGGCTTTCTCCTCGTTCCATTACACTGAAAATGCAACAGACGCACATTATTCATCCTCTTCAACTGCAAACAGTTTCATCAAAGTGTCATAAGACACAGTCAGCAAAAATACACTGAAGTATATTTATTGCATGTGAATTAATGTGTTTTGAGTTCTCCCTCACTCAGTGTAGATCTTCTGTAAATCTATTCAATTTCTGGTATTCATCAGTCAATATTATTGTGTGCATATATGTATTTGCTTGTGTGTCTGTTGGTGTTTAATTTTGTGTGTCTGTGTCAGAGGAACTGCTTAACCGGGGAGGCTGTGAGGTGTGTGTTTGTGCTGAGGTGGAGGAACTGAGGAGTCAGGTGAGCCGTCTGCAGAGCAGGAACAGAGAGCTGGAGCTGCAGAGCAGTGGCAGAAACAGTGACCATGCCCGGCAGATACGACAGGTAACACACCACTCTACTATGATGCATATATACAATTCACAAGCAAGGACCACATCACTGCAATTAATGGTTAAAGATAATAAGATTTATTTAGGTTGTGAGTGGTGGGATGCTGATGGGGAGCTCACTGGATGGCTAGCTGTCTGGATGGATGAGGGTGGCTTCTGGGAGAAAGACACTCAGTGTGGGGGAGCCTTCTCTTGGCGTTATTTTGCCCGAGCTGTTCTTGGGTCCAGACCTTACCTATAAAATAGAGATAGGGCTGAGAGGAAGGATGGATGAGAGAGAGGATTCAGGATGAATGGATGAGGATGAAAGGGAGGGAGGGAGGGAGGGAGGAGAGAACTGAGACAACAGGTGAGGATGGGTTGANAGGATGAAAGGGAGGGAGGGAGGGAGGGAGGAGAGAACTGAGACAACAGGTGAGGATGGGTTGACCAGATATATGTAGCTTAGCAGGTGATTAGGGGCATGGCTGAGATGTGGCCTTTGCTGCCGAACCTAATTCCATGTGTATTTACACTTGTGTATATGGTTGGCATTTGTCATTAATGTTTTGAATGTGTGTGTGTGTGTGTGTGTGTGTGTGTGTGTGTGTGTGTGTGTGTGTGTGTGTGTTTGTGCAGCACGCTGAGGCCCTGTCCAGTTTGCGCTCTGAGATGGTGAGAGCCCAGACAGAGGAGCTGCGGCGCATCCAAAAACATGCTGATGATGAAAGGGATAAACTGCAGAAGCAGGTAGAAAAAGAGAGGGAGCGCCTGCAGAAGGAGCGGGAGCAGGAGAAGGATCAGTTTGAGAAGTATAGAAACAGACACCAAAGGGAGAGAGATGAGGAGAAGGAAGTGCTGCGCAAAGAAGTGGAAGAGGTCAAAGAACATCTGAAGAGAGAAAAGGAGGAAGAGGTAGAAAGGCTGCGCAAGGAAACTGAAGTGGAGAGGGTCCGTGTTCGTTCACAGATGGACAAGAACAAAGAGCAGATAGAGGTGGAGAAAGCCTGTCTGCAGCAAAAGCTGGAAGAGGAGAAGAAGAGATTGGCAGAAAAGGCAGAGGAGGACAGGAAGAGGTTGAAGGAGCAGGTGCGGAAGGCAATTGAGGAGGTGATGAGGAGACATGCAGCTGAGCTACAGAATGCCCAGGAAGCTCTGAGTTCAGAGAGGAAGACCAACCAAGAGGTCAGCATGGTCCCATTGACCTGTACCATTTTCTTGTCGCTTAACTAGTAACGAGTCACAGCTCTTGCAACAATTATTTTGATGATGATGATGATGATGATGATGATGATGGATATGTTTGGAAGGTATGTGCTCGTGTAGAAGAGGAGAGAAGAGCTGGTGAGGAGCTGCACAGAGGGCTGGAAAGAGAAAGGGAGGAGCTTAGGACAAAGCTGAAAGATGCCACCAATGAGGTGAGAGGTCAAAGTACACGACTCTGTTTTTAAGTATGCAAAGCTAAACTTTTCTCCAAACTATAGCATTAAATATGTCACACAAAATTGTGTTGTTAGATCTGCAGGCTAGAGTCAGTAATCCATCAACAGGAAAAGAAAGAAAAGGTGGCCCATGAAGCCCTGCCCACATGTGGATCACAGTGCTCTCGTCTGGAGGAAGAACTGCATCAGACTCGGGGCCGGCTGGCTCGGCTGCAGGAGGAAACAGAGAGACAAAGGGACAGACAGCAGAGAGAGACAGCGTCACTGAGAGCTGACAAACACAGGCTGGAGGAGAAAGTTCTGGAACAGAGCCGACTGAACACAGAGAGGAGCCTTCTAGAGCAGAGCCAACGGCACACTGAGGAAAAGATCAGGTAGCAGAATAAGCATGATGGGTCTGCCAGTACTGCTTAGACATCACACAGCCTTGTCTTGTTGTGTAATTACTCACGGCCCTCCACATAGAAGGCAGCTGAGAATGGTTTAAGCTGTGGGTCTGATTATTCAACTCATGGTTCATGACTATAGCATCTATGCTGGATTCTTCTTCAGAGATAACTATGCTAACTAGATTATTCGATATTTCTTAACCTGACAAAAGAAACCAGGATTCACGATTACACTGACACTTTGAAATGATGAAATCGTTATAACCAAAAATGCAAAATAATCAGATACCTACTGTGCCTTCAAACACAATGGGCAGGATTCATAAAACACAGCGCCAGGCTTAACATGTCGATAAGGAAAAATATGATCATGCAATCATGTTCCTTCATTCATAAATGTCTCTTACTGGCATCTTTTATTGTTTACCTTGAAAGAGACGTTACTGCGACATTCCTTTACAACATTTACATGCCAGGCAAGCGATTCATAAAACACACCGTCATACAAAAATTAAGACCTGCTCAGTTTGATGGCAGAAATCTGAGCAAAGTTTTAAATTCTATTTGCCTCATGTGTTTGTGACCAATAAATTTGATATCTAAACCCACTCAGTTGATCGGTCAGTGTATTTAAGTGGCGAGTTTTGATTCGACCTCACACACATTCTAGTGGCACCACGCCTCTTCCTCAACTCTCCTCTGCATCATCTCTCTCTCTCTCTCTCTCTCTCTCTCTCTCTCTCTCTCTCTCGTGCACCACACACACCTCCTGTGGATCAAATCTCTCTCTGATATTAGCTTAAAATGCAGACTTCTAAAGCAGAGAATTTAGATTTCCTTTGCAGATTTAACATGTCAATTTCACTTTGACACCAGGGGAAGCAGCATAAAGCATGGCTCTTAAATATGAAGCAGCTCTTTAACATGCAGAGCTTCATTGGCTTTTACCTGTGACACACCTTACAGCAGCGTGTCAGTAACAGGAAAACAATGTGCTGATTAACATAAGGGAAGCTTTATGAATGAGCTTCAATCATCATAGCACTTATTTAGCATGACACTGTGTAGTTACTGTGTTTTTTTTAGGAATCCTGCCCAGAGTGTTACCATGAGAGGACACACAGCATCTTGTAAATGATTTTATTTCTTGAGCATAACAAGTACAGTAGATTACACAGAATAAATTAATAGTAATTTAAAGTGGAGGTTAATTCTGGATTACCTGTTGTTCTGATGCATGGCTGCAGGACAGAGTGTGAGGAACAGCTCAGAGCAGAGTTCAGGATTGAGCTGAATGCAGCGGTTGCTGAGGGTGAACAAAGATTGCAGAGCCAAGAGCAGGAGCTGCAGACTCAACTCTCTGAGCTACAGGGTCAACTAGCTGACCTGCAGTTACAGGTGAACCTTATTCCCAAAATACCAGCAACGTGCTACGTCTTCTTCATTCTTGTTCTCTGTACCCACAGGCATAATCTGTTTGTAAAGGACAACTATGGTTACACATCCAAGCTACAGCCACTGTGATTGGATGACAAACATCTAAACAAATTGCACAATGATGGACTTAAATATTCATTTAATGAAGCTTCTATATCTCAGATTCATTTTCAGAACTACATATTGATGATCAAACATAATTCTCTACCTCCAGCTGCCACCCAAATGACATTGGCAATTAGCACACACATCTATGACCTGGTTATTAAAAGGTTCCAAAAGGCAACAAAGTTCTATCTGCCTTGCCTTGCTATCTGCCTTTTGAAACTCATCCCCATTTAACTCAATTGCTGCTCCAAATTCAACATCTCTGGATGATACTGATAACAAAAACTTTTTTAATGCTCACTATTTCTCACTAATGTCATTGCAGATAGAGGAAAAGAAGGTGGGTTTTGGAGATGATTGCCATGGCAACCCTGAAATTGACAGGCTGAGGAAGGAAGTCCAAGAGACCAAGGAGATAAACAAGAAACTGAGGGACCTGCTGCAAGTACGGGCACTAATACAAACATATGCACACGCAAACACACGCACACACACACATTACTTATGTACTCTCTTTCTAAGGTTTTCTCAGTGATGAATAATTTAGATGCAGCAGAGCTCAGTGTTAGTAGGCAGGCAACAAAATGTTACATTGTGAGTGTATGTATGTTTGTACATATGTATATAATACATGCATGCTTATATATGGTATATCTGTGTCTTGTTAAACAAACTTGCAGCTATTATAGAAGGGCAGGGTGTGTTTTAATGTGTTAATGTTTTTAATGTGTTGGAGGAGCCCCAGACCCAGTCTTTAACTGAGGAGAGACACAATCATGCCATAACGCTGGAGGCTTTAGAGAGACAGGCAAAAGAAGATCTGTTGTCTGAGAGGAACAGACTACAGACAATGCACCACTTGGAGCTAGGTAACACACATGCACACATACACACCAGCACATCCACTCATAAGCATGACAATAAGCACATGCATAGTAACATGTACCAGACAAACACATACAAGTAGATGCGCAGACAAATGCACAAGTGCACAAGCACACAAACACACAGGGGATATACACATTGAGATTACAAATTCAACAGTGAAGTTCCTATTGCCATGGATACACTTCACCATGGCAACAGCAGACGGGTACCTGTACCAGTGGGCAATATTGATTTTGTTTTCTATAACATTTTGTATGCACTTTTGTCTTTGTGTGTGTGTGTGTGTGTGTGTATGCATGTGCGTGCATGCATGTGTGTGTGTGTGTGTGTGTGTGTGTGTGTATAATATTGAAACATCAGATAAGCAGCGTGCAGAGTTGACCCAGCAGCATACAGAGTGGAGCAGACAGATGACCCAGAGACACATGCAGCAAATTGAAGACCTACAAGCTCAACTGCAGGCACACACACAGATGATGGCTCTACAACAGGTGACACACGCAAACACACACACACACTTATGGGCACACACATATGCACTGTATCATGGGCATTTTTTTTTTTACTCTCCAGTGANACACACACTTATGGGCACACACATATGCACTGTATCATGGGCATTTTTTTTTTTACTCTCCAGTGACAGTTCATATTTTAACAATTAGATCCCTGCATGCCCACCTTGGGTAATTTTAGGTAAAGTAATTTTAGCGTGATCCTTTTTTTCTGCTTGCTTATTCTGTGCTGCTGTATCTGGTTCATAGGTAGAGTTTTTTAGCTGCACATATGATCCCAAGTGGTGTGCTGACAACTGGCTGCTTAAAGAACACAGGTGGCTTTTTTCATAAGGTGTCAGTGACAGAACCAGAACCAGTGTAGTAGGCCAGATTAAGCCTCCATCAAACTATACCCGGGTATAGTCTGGTCTCGGCCAAAATACACCCCGGAATATAAAATAGCCCAGGCTGGTTTATACTTCAGAGAAGGGGTGTCAAATTTAATCATAGAGGGGGCCAAAATTAAAACTTGGGTCCAAGTCGAGGGCCTAATAGGGTCAACCTTTACTGAAAACAGACTTAAATTGGCCTCGTTTTCATCAGAGGTTATGACAAATTATTCATACTCTAATATGAACTTCACTTTAAGCGCTGCTCCCAAGACAACTTATAGAATTCAGAACAAACCAGAGGTATGGAACAAACAGACAAATGAGAGATCAAATTCAAAATAAATAACACATCAGCATCATTCTTTTTTTTTATGTNCAAACAGACAAATGAGAGATCAAATTCAAAATAAATAACACATCAGCATCATTCTTTTTTTTTATGTGTTCCTCTCTGTCAGCAGTGTTTCACTGACTCATTTCCAATGAAAACGTTTTGTCACAGGCAATAAAAAATAGCCAGAAAACTGTAATTTTTCCTCAAAGGAAATCTGAAATCACTCTGTTTTTCATTAGCAACACCAACAAGGAAAATGAGAATAATATTTTAAATGTGATCATGCCTTTTTATGTTATTTTCTTTAATTACAGCCACATCAGCTCTGCAAACAGGTTTATCCCTAATGGCATCAAACAGCTTCTCTAACTCCCACCTGTGCTGAAAGCCTAATTTCTTGAGCCTGAAACCTTTCCTTTGGCAATTTCTTCCACAGGCTAGCTTAAAGTTCATTAAAAGTGACTGTAGGGCATGGAGAGGAGGGGAGGGGNGGGGAGGGGAGGGGAGCTAGTGCTTGCAGGTGTTGATTGACATGCTGGCTGTTGCAGTGCATTCTGGGATTTGTAGTATCCGTAATGTGTGTGCTATATACCGGTGGGCCAGTTATTATAAAAAATTAGATATTATCTCGCAGGCCAGATATAATTGTATCGCAGGCCACATCTGGCCTGCGGGCCTTGAGTTTGACATTTGTGCTCCAGGGTATATTTTGANGTATCGCAGGCCACATCTGGCCTGCGGGCCTTGAGTTTGACATTTGTGCTCCAGGGTATATTTTGATCTAGACCAGACTATACCCCACTAGTCCATATTATATCCCCTTTAATTTTTCATGAATTAGTCTGTATTTCAATGTCCAGAGTTTCTTTCCATCATAGTTTAAAAAATAACATGTCACTGCAACATAGACTTTTTTGATCAATTCAGGGATAGCTTATTTGTACCAAATCAATCATATATTTTATTCAGCTCATGATTGATTAGTCTGCAGTTGATTAGTTTGTAACAGCATTTAAGTGATTAAAATTGTGTATTGTAGTGGATAAGGTTGTGTCATCAGCATCTGAAATAAAATCAAAAACTTAATACTGTATCGCTGAATATTTTGTGTCTGGGTGGGGATATAATAATAATAATAATAATAATAATAATAATAATAATCTTTGGGAGTATGAAATAGCCTAATCTAAATAACATTCTGGGATATAAACTGGACTAGCCAGAATATACCCGAGGTATAAAACAGGCTAGCCCACTTTAACCCCAGGGACAGTCTGGGCAGGGGGTATATCTTGGGCTGTTACACCGATGCCCGGCTGGTGCTGGGATAACCCAAGTCAGAATCGATTGCCTCTTGGTTCCAGTGGCCCCACAGCTGTTTGGAGAAGCGACAGTTTACATAACGGGATGTGCGACAAACGTTTTTCTTGTATCTGTGGTGATGATAATCACCACAGATGACCACTGAACAATTGTGTTCTTGTCATGTTTTTGTTAAAATTTTCAAGCGATGAGAGTAGAGAGTGGTCTTGCTAAGCTGAAAACTGCTGCAGCAGTTTCTTGCAGGAAGTAATGGCTCTGTACATATGCAGCAACATCATGGCTGGACTTATCCTGTCCCTGCATGAGAAGTGCAAATGACTTCAGGTGCCCCTCTGGCATGCCTGGTACAGGTTACTGACCCCTGTTCTATGGGTTTCACCAACTAAACTACAACTTAATCCTCTGGTCTGCATTGTGGGTCATAGTCAGCAAGTCATGATCAATATGATTTTAGCTATTATCACCAGGTTTACCACAGTTAATCTGTGAAACATTGATGCTTGTACCTAGTAGATTTATTTATGAATATATTTTCCTACTGCTTTGTAATAATCAGAATTAATGTTAATTTAAAATATATATTTCACAGTGCAAAAAGTCACCCATAAACACAGCATAAAAATTTGGCACGCTACATTTCATTCTTTTTATACTTTATTAAATACTATTAGGTAACATTATCCTCCACATGAAGAAAATCCCACAAGTCCCTGGAAACTTTTAAAATGTGTCAGGGTTTACAGCAAAATTAGCCAGTTTAAAAACTGCATTTCTTTGCAGATGTGGATGATGTATATTTGTGTTATATTCTGTTTTATGTGTACATATGTGTGCAGGACCTGAAGCAGCAGAACCAGTACCAGGTGTTTGAGCGACAGCTGGATGAGAGTCGCTCTGCTGTACTGGAGCTACAAAGAGAGAATGCATCTCTAAAGAAACAGTTAAAGGAAAGGTGAGGAAAAGAAGAGGAATTTCTTACTTATAACAGGACAGAAGAAAAAAATGTTAGGAACCACTGCCTCAGACTCTTTCCTTGTTTCCATTTTTATCCTTGTTCTCATTTCTTCTATTCTCTCCTCCCATCGTCTAGGTCACAACATAAGAACCAAGAAGCTGAAGAGAAAGAAGAAGAAAGCGCAGAAATACAAAAGAAAAAAGACGCCCAGCTTGAAGAGGAAGCACAACGTCTGAAGGAGGAAGTGGAGAAACTGAGGGTGGAGATGGAGAAACTGGAGGAGTCGCAGAAACACTGGGAGGAGAAAAAAGAGGAGGATGAAAAAGAAGAGGACGAGGAGAAGAGGAGGGAACATGAGGAGGAGAAGAAGAGAGAAGAGGTGGAGGAGCTCAAGAGAGAGCACAAGAGGGAAATGCAGAGTTTGGTGTCGGAATACAGCAATGCCCAGACACACCTGCAAGCTCGCATAGTGGCCTTAGAGAATGAGTGAGTAGAGGACACACACATGCACAACACACAAACACACACTCACACAGAGCAATTGCCAGGTGATGACAGCACATATGTGGAAAGAGTAAATGTAAAATTAACATAAACTTGTTGAAACTGGCTCTGAGCACGAACGTAGGAAGAGAAGAGCATCAGCAGAGGTGTGTGTGTGTGTCCAGGCTGCGTGAGCGGGAAGAGAAGTGCAGGAGAAGAGAGCCTCGCTGTGATGATCTGCAGTTGGGAAGACTCCAGGAGAGACTGACTGAGAGAGACCAGCTCATTAAGCGATTAGTGGTGAGAACACACACAAAATTAACACACTCAATCCAGAACTTTCTCATTTGAATACTGGGCTGTTGCTGTTCAAGGCACTTTGGGTTGGCATCCAATCAAAATTTGTTTTATAGCAACTAGTTCAGTTATATAAAATAGTTACGATACTGGACGGAGACGGGAAAGCTAGCTTCTTCAGTTATTTTTCGTTCAGCTGACAGGAAGGATTTAATACTTTAATAAGGGGAGCCAATCAACAGCGTAGTCCTCTATAAACAGCTCTGGTCATATGTATGCGTAACATTAAATTTTTAGTGATTTTGTGTGGCATGTCTGCCATCTGTGCAGCATGAGACAGCTTAGAAAACAGGTCCACCCTCCAGACATGACACAAATACAACAACACCAACTGTGAATGAGGCCAACAAACAACCCTCCTCATCCTTCTTTCCTGTAGGAGGAGAGGCATCAGCTGCAGCTCCACCCTCCAGTTGCCGGGGACAACAGCACCCTCAAACACCGTGACAGCAAGTCCCGCCCTGGAAGTGTCACACCAACCATGTGGGTGAGTTTGTCTGCCTCATACTGTGCTGTGCACATAATGAATTCATCAAAATCCTCCTTCTAGCCAGAATGGCTCACTGGCCTGCAGGCAACTTCTGTTTCTGTAGTGTGAGCACACACACACACACACACACGCTGTGGACGTATTTGTATATTTCATGCCAGCATTCAAGATATAGGCGTATGTAATGCTAGTTTAACTTAAAGGACCATTCTGTCATTTTGCATGTTTGAGCCTAATATATTCAATTTTCATACACATAACGTTACTGAGAATCATTTCCNATTTTGCATGTTTGAGCCTAATATATTCAATTTTCATACACATAACGTTACTGAGAATCATTTCCCAAAGCATACTACTGGAAAGGTGAATTTAAAAAAAAATAAAAATCCTAGTGTATCATTCTGATACACTATTAAAATCAACTTGTTGATACTTGAAACGTTCTTGGGATAGGTAATCCATCATCGTGGACAAGATGTGTATTCAGGGTTTATTTATTTATTTTTTTGAAGTTATGTAATTTTAGCGTTTAAGCGCAATAAAAAGTGCACAGTGATCTGAAAATGCTTCCTGTTGTCACTTCTTCACTACAGCACTTGAATGCACCACTAGGAACTGAATATATTAGGATCAATCATGCAAAATGGCCGGTATAGTCCTTTAAGGAGACATTTCACATGATTTCCTCTCTAGTGTTGGTTTCCCCTAAAGATTTTAATGCAAAATTAAAACTGTTTAAATCATAAGGAGGTGCTACAACTGAATAAAGCATCCGCTGGTCGATGGAAAATTCTGGTGTCGTGTTGACACAAGAAATCCCAGTTAGGCTGGTAAATATAAATGTGTCGTGTGCTCTTTACTGACATGCTGTGATTTCTGTTTAATTTTTGTAATGTTTTAATTTTTGCAATTTGATGCATCCAGGAAGAGATGTCACCTAGTACAATTATTTGCTAAAAGCTGCTTTGTGCAGCAGTGATACATGTACCACAGTTTGAGAACCACTGACCTAGTAGATTTAGCTGGCAGTAAACTTCAGATGAAATTGAATTTGGTGTATCTTCACATAAAAGATGGTGCGCTTGGGACCAAAGCAGTGGTCAGCAAAACTTTTCCAATTTTAAAATGGTGACCTCAAATACACCATGGTCTGCAACTTGTCAGCAGGTCATTTATTTTTGATTTACTTACATTCTTATTCAAGTGCTAGTATAGCTACATGTACTTGTTGTGTTGAGTCTGCTCCTGCTATGATTAGCAGGCATCTGCATCTTAACATGGAAACCATTAAAAAGACATGACAGCATAAAGAGTGGAATATGACAACAGTCTGAAAAGACGCCAAATTTGTTTTTTGTTTTGCACTGCCGGCCTAATCAAAGGACAGAAATGATAATGTGTGGAGTTGAAATAAATGTCAAATCTGCCACTTTTAATATAACACCAAGAGAAATTGTGCAGATTTGGACTAACTTGTGTGAATGTGTTTTACTGACAGAGGAAGCGTGTGGAGGAGTCTCCTCCTCGCGTCACCGGCATCTCCAGCATCAGTGCTTTTGACAGGAGCATCTTCCTACCCCATTCCTCCTCTTCCTCCTCTCAACAGCACTCCTCTTCCACCCTTCCCCACCAGNATCTTCCTACCCCATTCCTCCTCTTCCTCCTCTCAACAGCACTCCTCTTCCACCCTTCCCCACCAGTCCACCTCCCATCCCTCCACATCCCCCCACTACTCCTCCTCCTCTCTTCCACACAAGCACACCTCTTTCTCCCTCAGCCAACCTTCCTCCCCATCTCTCACTCGCTCCGCCAGATCCCAGACTTCCTGCATCCCTCCTACCCCAGCACCCACCGCCCCCCTCCCCGTCTGCCCATCACCACCAACAGGCATTCGCTACGTTTCCCCTTCTTGCCAAGATCCACGTGCACACATGCAGGCCCAATCAATCAGGTATGACCGTTTTTATATCATGGCTGTGATGCGACTGCTCTCAAAAATAAGCACAACACTGTTTCGTCACACTGAGCTTAGTGACAGATCGATGTCTCTGTCTTGTGTTTTGTAGGGGCCCATATCTGGAGCAGAGGGGGATAGAGGGGCTAAAGCAGGAGTGGTTCACCAAATACTTCTCCTTTTGAACACACACACACACTGCAAGTACATTTTCTCATATAGTCCATTGCTTCTTATACACATGTTTGCTTCCCACATAAACACACAAAACTTTTACACACAGATTAAAACACGCAAACAGACATTCAGGCTCATCACCAGCAAGGCCATCTCAAACATTGCCTCAGTGCTCAACCAAAAAGTGCTCAAACACATGCCTGACCTCTTCTCAGAACAAAGGTCTACGGGATCTTGTTTGTATAATTTGGAATGTCTCCATGTTTTTTTTAAGCAGTCTTCCTTTTTTAACGCAACTATTCTGTTCTGATCTCATTACACCAGGCTAACATGTACATTTCTGAATCAACAACCAAGTGTCACATTAAGGTTTCTCTTCAAGTATGGGGGCATTTAACATGAACAATCAAGATCCTCCTCAAAACACACAAAACTCATCATACCAAAATGAAGCTTGTCTCGATGCAAAAATGTATAATAATCTTAATGGTAAAATTGAATAAAATATTTTGTTTTTGTAAGCGCTTCTTCTTTTTGTATTGGTATAATGAATCAAGAAAAATTGAAGCATGTGTCTAAATATCATGCCTGACATGGAAATGTTACATGTATCAATTTTTAGTTTTAATTCTCTGTAAACAAATAAAGATATGAGCCATATGTGAAGTTTTCTACAAAACAGCAATGCAATGAGGATCAATTGGTGTTTTTTTAATCATTTTTATTCAGCTGTATTGTGAAAAATCAGTTGAATATCTGCCATAATGTGACAATATTTACCAGGAGGTGAAAAAAAATTATTCATCAACTGTATATTAATAACTAAAACAGTACTGTCTTTGAGACTAATGTCTGACCGTTCAGATTTTGTGGAATCACTTTGTCCTTCTCATTTTCATTCCATCTCTTTTCATATCTTTTATCCATGCTGTGGCTCAATGAATCGAGGCTTGTATTTCCAGATGGTGTTGAAGATTTGAACACAGATGTTAGGGATCCTCTGTCAGCTTCCTCACCGCTCATGTTTCTAGTTTTCACATTCTACTGAAACATGGGGCAGTTTTGCAGTGCCTCGGTGGCAGAACGGTACTGGAGGATGTTGTCATAGAAACGAGTGAGCTCCTTTCGCATGTCCTTGGCGCCCCTCCCTCTAGACACCTGGTACTTCATGGAAAGCAGCTTGGAGCACAGGTAGTGGAGCCACAGCACGTTGGAATGAGGCTGGTAGACACTCCAGTCATTTCTGGTGAGGGGGGGGGGGNGGGGGGGGGGGAGATCAACAACACAAACACAAGTGGAGGATCAATAAATCAATTCTGAGTCGTTTGTGAAAGACTAAACACACGTGATCAAGAGTAAGAAGACTGATCACCTCTGCTAAGTCATGTCATAATGGGCAATCAAAGAGATATCAATTGCTGCCTGGCCAATTGTATTGCTTTCTGTACATCTCTTATCATTCCATCTTGAATGCATCACACAGTACATGTGCTGTGTAGCGACCCTCTTTGTGGAATCTCTGATCAAATCTATAAACTCACTGATTCATATAGATTTGATCAGAAATTCTGTATGGCTAACTCTCCACATGGCAAACACAGAGAAACTCCAGTTAGATGATACTGGGTTTAGACCTTAAGACAGCAATGCACACACTGACCCATTCTCCTGCCTCATCAGCCTGTAGATCTCAAACTGGTAGTCTCCCTGGCCCATGAAAAGCTCATCATCCTTTGAGATATCACAGGAAACCGTCAAACCATCTGTGCAGAACAGAACGTATGCTTGTCAAGCTTTCCACTGACAGTCAACACAGTCAGTCAGCTACCATATGGCCAAATATTCTGTGCATAAAATATGTGAGATGCTACTCAAATATGGCAGCAGGTGGGGAAGTTAGTGGGGAGATGAGAAATGTCTGACCAATTTCCACTCTGGAGAGAGAGTAGTCAATGATGCGGACCAGCACCCCTTTGGTTTCCACAGAGTGGGTTGTCCCATTCAGGAGGAAGCTCTCTTTCCTGTCCTTGGTGGTTTTGACAAGCACGTTGCCCCAGTGGAGGTCCCTATACAAAAAACAGCACAGGAAGATAAGGCTCTGGTTACAAGACACCTACAAACCATCCATCATGCTGACACCTCATGCAGACATCACTGAGTGGGCTTGTGCTGACATTTCATATTTGATATTGAACGTTGAGCTTCACGTCATGCATCATGCGTACCTGAATGGAAGTTTTATCTATTGTGGCACCAGTCATGAAACTACTGTATATCTTATTATCACTAGTTGTGTACTATGAGCTAATCAATATCCAAACCATCCAGTATTATCAGCTCTTTGTAGCTGACTTTGTAAAACGATATTATACCGCTGTGGCCACCCGCTGCCAGGCCAGAGTTTTTGCATGTAGGCTCCAGTATACCGTACATCAGCTGGTATACAGGCAGTGAAATCTGGAGGCAGCATTTCTGAGATTTGCCTTCATGGCTATAATGTTTTTTTTAAAGGACCATACTACTCATTTTGCATGTTTGAGCCTAATATATTCAATTTTCATACACGTAAGGTTACAGACAATCATTTCCCAAAGGATAAAACTGTATTTCAGCTTTCCTGATATTTTACAAAATCGTTACAAAATTGTTAAAATTTTTCGATAAACTTAGGTCTTCTTTTGGGACTATATTCCCTGGTAGAGACATACATTCACTCTGCGCTTTTTATTGCGTTTAAAATGCTAAAATTACGAAATTTCGAAAAAAACTGAATACATGTGTTGTTCACAATGATGGATTACCTATCCCAAGAAGGTTTCAAGTATCAACAAGTTGATTTTAATAGTGTACCAGAATGAACTGAAACCAATGATGGTCTAGAAGATAGGAAAAACATTTTTTAAGTCACCATTCCAGTAGTATACTTTAGGAAATGACTGTCAGTAACCTTACGTGTATGAAAATTGAATATATTAGACTCAAACATGCAAAATGGGTGGTATGGTCCTTTAAGGACTTGGTGCCTTTTTCCTGTGTGTGTGAGGTGAGATGCAGGCTATTATCATGGCTATAATGTGGTGTGTGTACCTGTGTTCAAAGTGCAGCTCCTGCTCAGCTACAGCCAACGCAGCAGTAACCTGATGAAGTATACTCTTCGCCACCACCAAAGACGACAGCTGGATGAGAGAAGAAAGTTAAATTACAGGGCGCTTGCACAAGGAAGGTACTGTGCATCTATGATTGCGATGTTGTGCACCCACCATTCCGTTGCTGTTCTCGAGGTCACCGCCTCCAAACTCAAACTCCAGGATGAGGAATAATTGCTCCTTTTCAAAGAAATCTAGAGAGACACAAACGTTGGTCCGGTCAAAGCCTTGCTTTGGATGCTTGAACGCTGCCTGCCGGTTAAGTGCGATTATTGGGGGCAATGAAATTACTGCAATGTTCAAATCTCCCACTAACCTGGCCTGTCGTTTTCAGAGCCTTTCTTTTCATCAAAAGTGTCCCAGGCTTTCAGGAAGGCTGGAGGGTAGCAGCCTTGAACGCAGTGAAGACTGTAAGGACCAACAGATACGTCAGTTCACAAACACACACAGCTTCTGAGAAAATGTGAGCAGAGACATGATGATCAGAAACAATGCTTACTCATTGAGGCCAATAAAGCTGTGAATCTGGTTCTGCTGTTTCTCTTTCAGGCTGCTCAGCTCCCTAGTGGAAAAACACACCAAGTCATTTCCGATGTAGATTTATATGCCCACTAACTCATCAAAATCACTGGGTACAAAAACATTCTGATTTAATGAAACCTGATGTCAATATGGCTTACTTGGAGATAATTATTTCATGAAGAATCTCTCCAAAGGTCTTCTGGTCCTCTCCGTTCACCTGCTCGCTGCCCTCCACTGGAATGACCTAACAGGAGGAGAACCAGTACCTTAGTGCAGAACACGTACATGTACACATATACAGTATATGTATACACACACACACACATCACTGAAAACTGTGATATATTCCTCTATTTTAACATCTACATCAGTGGTTCTCAAGCACTTTGAATCAAGTACCACCTCTGAGCAAACCAAAAATTGGGCTTTTTCAACAAAAATGATCTATTTCTTAATTTAAAGAGAATAAAAATTAAACCTTAAAAAACAATTCTTAATGAATCCCATCTTATTTGTTAAAAATTTACCACAATAACAGCATTTCCATGGATTAATTGTTTTAATTCTCTGCAAAAATTTCCAGAGATCTTGCCTGACTTGATTGAGACTAATTGATTCACAGATTGAGAACCCCTAAACCCTTAAAAATCTATATTATATTCAAAATGTGTGTTTCTTAATGACACCTTCCTGACCAGACAATAATCTAAGAACTGTAACAATGCTACAATTACTACACAAGAGTGTTTTGCAATACCAAGGCCTCACACACAACACAACCCATAAATACACATGTTCACACACACACGTACTTTGAGTGCAACAGTGTCTCCTGAGGCATTGGTAGTGGAGAAAACCTCTCCAAAAGTTCCCTCCCCTATCTTCACACACTGTTTCATACGCTGAGGGAGAATGCACTCCTCCCAGGGCAGAGGGCCCTGCTGGCCACACTCAGCATATACTTTCTCTGCATCAGAGAGATCTGCATCCTCAAACACGATCTGTAAATAAAGACACAAAGGAAGAAGAAATTATACTTGTACAGTATATGGGTTAGGGTTAGATAGTTATGTGTGTGTAATACTCCACTCGAAAAAAAAAAAAATCCCTGTATTACACAGCAGAACATGTTTAGATAAAAGTGTTATTTTTATGCTAACA
Organism: Lucifuga dentata; assembly: GCA_014773175.1. Taxonomy (NCBI): domain Eukaryota; kingdom Metazoa; phylum Chordata; class Actinopteri; order Ophidiiformes; family Bythitidae; genus Lucifuga; species Lucifuga dentata. Next base: position 26,495 of record VXCM01001025.1, on the reverse strand, counting down.
CATCACTACAGTAAACGATTAATGTGAACTATAAGGCAAACTTCCTTTTCTTTATGTGATAACTTATGATCAAGCCTTCATTGTGATCAAGAAGAGCAAATTTATGGCTGAAATGGCTACAGTTGGATTGTTTGCCATAATTCATGTTCTTCTTTCCTGCAGAAGCTGAGCAGCATCAGACCAGGTTTTTTTTTTTTTTTTTTTNTTTTTTTTTTTTTTTTTTTGAGTTATTGCCTTGACATGATATTGTCATATAAAATGCGTATGTATGCATTAGTGTGTGTGTGTGTGTCTGTGAGTACCCCACAAGCACTTCTTAGTAGCTGTGATTGGAGGTTTTTGGCCATTGGTGTCCGAAGGGGCGTGGCAAAGAGCTCTCGACTGATGTCTCCCAGCTCCACCCCTCCAGAAGAGCCTGGCACTGCCAGACATGAACTCTTAGGAGTGAGAAGTACTGACAAAAGAAGGAAAGGGAGGAAAGAGCAGAGATTAAAAAAAAAAAAAANTTAAAAAAAAAAAAAAGAGGGAAGATGGGGAACAAAAATCCAACATCATGAAACTTACAGCCTAGAACAACTCAGGCAAAAAAAAAACAACTTAGTGGTGTGTGAATGTGTGTATCACAAGTACCTTTGCGGTGAACTGAGAGTGCCGCTTTGAAGCGGCTCCAGGTGTGTGTGTTCGGTGTGAGCTCAGCCAACAGAGACGACAGGTTGAGTTGTTTGGCTTTTGCTGGAGTTGAAAATTTCATAGTAGTTCCACAGAGCTCCTGCAAACATGATGAGTAACACTTAACTTCATGTCACAGCACCCCCACGTGGCCATTTGCACGGAAGTTCACAGCAGCATGCACAAGGTGGACAAAGTAAATATATCAAAACAGCCACACACAATGCTAATTGGTGTTAGCATTGTCTGTGGATAATTGGTATTAGCATTGTATTCAACTTAATTACCCTGTAGCAGCTATATAAAACAGTCATATTATGAATTATGGGAGATATCACAAAGGAGCGTCGATTTGAGGACAACCTCAAATCAAACCAAACACTCTCATTATTTTTTTTTACCTAGCGTTTATTTTTTCAATTCATCTATCTTTGTTTAATTTAAAATATGTCAAAAATAAAGACAAATGCCCAAAACAGACAAATGACAATCAATTACAAAAGCCAAAATTTAGTTCTTCACATTGATTATTTTGTGTGCCAATCAGTCAAAGGAGCTAAAAGTGTTAAAGTTAAAATAATATTACCAGAAAAGCAGGAAATAAACCACCTCAGCTTTAACTAGCAAATGTTTGAGAATTTTTACTTGATAAGCAACTTAATCAAAAGCCAAAGTCATCATCAGTATCTATCAACAAACCACACATTTTAACATTGCATGTTGTCCTTACCTTTGGGTTTTTGTGGTGTGTGGTTGTTAGGTCATTAAAGCTACAGTCGACAATCTGAGTATTGCCTCTTTGTGTTTGTGTAGTCCTGCTCTGGAGCGTGTGTGTGCTGGTGTTGACTTTGTTTTTCCAGCGACTCACACTCAGGCCGCTCACATTTGCCTTCCTGCTTGTTGCAGGTCGGTCTGTGGATGTGCTCCTCTTTTTCTTTTCTTTCGGAGCAGGAGGGACCTTCTTTCTCTTGGGGAGAATGTCCAGGGAGGTTTTTGCGTTTTTTTCTTTGTCTGAAGCTTTCTTTTCAAAACTTGTCGAGGGTCTCTTTTTCATATTTTTTTTCCTGGAAGCAGCGTGTTGGTTATGGTGATCGCTGGTAGCTGTGTGGTTGCTCTTTGACTGCATTTTTACTGTTTGGCCCTCGCTCGAGTTTGACACATCTCTGGGTGCCAGACGTTTGAAGTCTTCAAGCTGCAGTGAATTTTCCGTCAACTGTGATATTAAAAGTCTCTTTATCCCAACAATGGATTTGTCTCTTAGACATTCCTCCTTTAGCATTGCTGTAAGTGCATCAGTCTTTTCTTCAGGTCCTGGCTCAACAGAAGGCACCCCTCTCTTCTGTGATGTCCTTGAATGTGTGTGACCAGCAGGGGGCTCGATGTTTGCTGTGTCGCCACTGTTAGATTTCCCTACATCTGGACTGACAGATTTACCATCACTAGTCAAACCTGACTCTTTCTGCTGTTTGAGCTGTGACAAAGATAGCCTATTGAGCTGAACTCTGATTTTCCCAGCAAGACATTTGTCCTTTACTGCTTCTGCCACCTCTTCAGTGCCTGAGTCAGCAAACTGTAATTGTTTGGGGAAATGACTGTTGGTTGGTGACTGTGAACCCCTAATAAACTCAACGCTGCTGTCTGCATGATGGATACAATCAACAATAACTGAGGATGAATGGTCACTGGATTCCATGGCAGACAACAGTTGAGCTGATTGGTTACAGTAGGCTGACCGTAAAAGGTTCGTGTTTTGACTGACAGTTGATGAAGATACATGGTTAGTTGATGCATGGTTAGCTGAAATATTTTCAGACTGTAAAGAATTACTGATTTTACTGTTGGTCACAGATAAATGCAGACCAAGTGATGGTTCTAAAGACTGGGAAAGGTCGATAACTGGACTGCCCTTCACAGAGTGCGAGTGTTCCTTTGTTTGCTGGCTGTGGACTGAGCTTGAATGTTCCAAACAGGAGGAGTAGGTTGTTTGACTGTGAAGCTGAGTCAGCATGAGTTTGTCCACTCTTTCCAGTTGCACCGTGCAGCACCGAGTCAAACATTTCTCCTTCTGAGCTTCAATGAGCCACTGTAACTCTCCAGATGCTGAAACAAAATCGCTGATGCCTTCAGTGTCTGTAGAAATCAAAGAGGATATCTTTAGCATTGGTAAAGCATCCCCATTTTGGGTCTCTGTGGTTTCATCTTGGCTTTTGGCACCCTCTCTACAGTTACTGCTCTTGTTCGTGCTCCCTGGTTTAATGAACAAATGACCAGAGGATTCTTCAAGGTGATGTGGGTTTGTTTTTTTCTTTTGCTCAGCAAGGTTGGACAGCTGCTTGTCCCCAGAGCTGACCACCATAGGTGGTGTAGAATGAGGAGGGGAGGTGTGCCCTGCACAATCCACATCTTCTTGAAAAGTGCTTAAGAGAGCTACAGAACTCACTGAGATGGACAGAGCAGTGGGGGACTGATGATTGAAGGGTAAGTGCTTAAGGTGTTTGTTACAGGAGCTTGCTGAGGGCGTAGAGCAGAAGAGAGGCTTCCTTAGGCTGTGGCCTGCAGACTCATTGAGAGATATCTCTCGAAAAGGGTTAGAGGCAATGCTGGCAGTCCCTGTAGCATCCACGGAGTTCTCAGCACTTGAGAAGTTAAATGCTGAGGGGGGCTTTTTCCTGGGAGGACGACGAATCCTCCGGCTCCCAGCAGCAGCTCCACTAGAGGTAAAATCATCTGAAGAATTGAGTACATTTTCAATGCCTTTAAGGAGTTTGGGTTTGGTTACAGCTGCATGTTGACGGTGGGTAACAAAGCGGCCAATAGGAGGAACATTACCGCTGCAAGAAAGAAGGAGAAGAAAGAAGAGAGCTGATGGTTATAAAACTACTCAGAAAAATTCTGTACCAGACATTATTCACCTCACTGGTAGGTGGACAAACGGCCTGACTGGTTAAATCCTAAGAGTCTTTCTCTGCATTATTTCAAGACACTTTGTTTCTATTTTAATTGTTACAAACTATGTTCCCATTTTGTACAGGAGTCTCTAGAAAAAGAAAAAAAACTCTCTCAAAAAAGAGTTTTTGATCTCAAGATACTACCCTGGTAAAATAAAGCTTAAATAAGAACTAAGCTATGACTCCAGGCAAACACGCGCTTGGAAATTAAAAAAGCCCAGCTAGGAAAATCTGGGCAGGGGACATACACAGTTCAGGGCACCACAAGACAGCATCTACAAAGACCAAATACTCCAAGGGATTACTCAGTGCTTAATTGAATGGCCAACTGATAATTTCTCATTTGATAATAAAATCTGTGATTTCACCAAATGCATTTTTTAATCTGTGTACATAGTTTTTGTGCATTTTTTTTTACATTATTACTACATTCTCTGTAAGCAATAGTGCTGGTGGCGCCGAGGGAAAAAAGCATTTAATATATCCCCCACATAAGTTTATTTACCTATTATTTCATTTAATACAGTAATCCTTTCTAGTGTTACACTGTGTTTATGGAAACTGCTTGAGTGTGCACAAACCTGGCTGCCTTGCTCTTCTGAGTATGGTGAAGTGGGTCAGGAGTGGGAATGCTGATACTCTCTTCATCACTGTCTTTGTCCACCAGAGCTGCCATGGCTTTTGTCTTGGCAAGACGTGCTGACCTTGCATTATTCCACTTAACACTTCCAACACTTGTCCTCTTTCTGCAAATGAGTTAAAAAATAAAGCAAGTTTATGATAGGAAAAACAACATACATAGAATGGTAAAAATGAGAACAAGTACATCAGGCAAACATAGCTATAAAAGCTGCACATTTACACAGTCGCCTAGTAGCCCTTACCTGTGAAAATCTCAACAGACCTTAAAGTTAAAGCTTTTTTTTATGGGGTGCTTCCAACTTTTTGGCAGGAGTTTGTGGAAGCCCTTTCCTGTTTCAGCATGGCAATGTAATGTGTGCAGAAAAAGAATTAAAAAGAAATAATTTGCAGAGCTTGGTGTGGAGGAACTTGACTGACCTGTGCAGAACCTTGACCTCAACCCCACACAACACTTTTGGGATGATTTTGGATGACTGACTGTGAGACAGGCGTTATCACGCAATACCTGTGCTGACCTCACTAATGCTATTAGGGCTGAATGGAAGTAAATTTATTTAGCCATGTTCCAAAATCTAAGAATGCTGTTATAGCAGCAGAAGTGGACTAACTCCATATTAAAGCACATGGTTTAGGAATTAGATGTTCTGCAATGTGACGTGGGTGTACTGTTGGGGTGTGCACGTACTTCATGGATTGCATTTCGGGGAAGGTTTCCTCTTGCGTTACTTTCTTACAGTAGAAGCAAAGATTGTTGAAATAAACCTGTTTTAAGTTTTTGATAACTGTCTCGTTGCATAATTAATGCCTCTTTGCTAAAGGTTGCCTCATGCATGACCAATATAACAGAACTACAGCCTAATGGTAAAAGAAGAACACAGCAGGGATTGTTTATTGTATCTCCATTTAGTTTCTGCAAATGCAGTTGCTAGTCTACCAGAAATACCAGGGATACCAGAAAGAAAAGACAAACAAGGAAAATATCAGAATGATGGGACTCATTGTGCTGAAAAAGTTGTGTTGTCCACCTGAACTTACCTTGTCTTTCGAGGTTTTTCGGGTTCGTAGAGGGAGATGTCAGAAGTTGAACACTCGGAGCTTTCGAAGGCCTGCTTGCGGTTGTCGGGTGATATCCAGGCCGTCAATTTTCGCTTCTGTTTACCGTAGGTCATCAGAAATAACGGCTTGGCTGCCTTCATCTTTGGCATGAACGTTAATGCTGCAACCGTGCTAGTAAATGAAATTTTATATATAGTAAAATAATAACAAGATTAAAAACATCTAGCAATTCAGAATACTGAAACATCCGCAAGACAGCTAAAGTCAACAGAACGAGCTTAGCTGTTAACTTAATACGCCGTTCTATGAGTTTAGTCCAATTTTATTTGCCGCCGATTTGCCAAACTCAACAAAACTACATTTAAATTGATGCTTAGCCCATATAATTATTTCTCTTTATCTGCTTATTCTTATGATTTTAGTCGGTCTTCACGACATTCTTTCACCACGGCTCGGACCCGCTTCTCGTTCAAAATTGCAGCACACAGATGATTGGTCGATAACTGGGCGACGGCTGAATTCACGAGCAGGTTGATAATACCACATCGCCCCCTACCGGATTGGAGTATTACGGCCGTCGAAAAGCACAGTGGAGAAACGTCAGCCCTTTGTGGGAGAATCGATATTATATGAAGTGTAATTTTAAGAAGTAGTCTTGATTTTAACATTTTAATATTATTAATTAGTGCTAGCAAAGTGCTTTATTTGGGTTGATTTGTATTTACAAATGATTGTACTTTGCACAGCACTTATGAGCCCTGTATATTATTTTCTATATAGTACAAATGGTAGACATTTCTCCATCTCATACTTGATCTTTTAGCTATATATTTAAGTCATTCATTACACTTTATTTTCCCTTCATTGTTTTCTGTCTATTATTATTGTTTATGTGATCTATACGTATAGTTTAATGCATGCTCAAAATAAATTTTATTCAGGATGACAAAAAAGTTGAAGTTGGATTCAGTGTTACATATTATGTTAACAGAGATTAATTTGTTGTAAAGTGGTCAAAGGAAAGATATTTGCTTGTATGGGGAGATTAAATTTATCTGCTGTAGTTTTGGTAGTTTGTTACTATAAAAGGGATTTAATTTGGCCAAAACATAAACCATTTCATTTTACATGGATAATGTTGTATTAAAGAAGTGTAACCACTGATTGTAAAAAATCTGATTAGTCTACTGTGTAGACTAATCTTACTGTTTGTACATATCATATCATTAATTAATCAACTAGTTCCTCTTGTAGATGTACATTTACAATTGTATGGCTAAAGTTGGAGCAAGACAAAAAAAAATAAAGACAAAAAGGTGAAAAAGCAAAGGCAAAGGTGGGATTTAGACAAACAGTATGAAGTTCATGTTATGTAAGCAGCTTCTTTTTGTGGATGCGTGTTTTTACACACATTTGAGTCCTCTTATTTTCTTTACTAGTGGCATTGTCACACACCGGTGCATCCCGAATGACCATTTCCCAATCAAATTAATTTCAATAGCTGCATTATCGAACGCTACCACGTGATGGCTCTGTCTGTACAATGACTGAATAAGCCAAACAGTGGTAAATGCAAAAAAAAAAAAAAAAAAAAAAAAAAAAAAAAGTGGCTCAAACAAAACAATCATTAACATACTAAATAATCCCAACATTTTCTTTGTCTGAAAAATGTCTTTTTTATTCAACCCTTTGATTTTTGTAAGTGGATGTGTGAATATTTTACTTTGGAAAACGATGAATGATGAAAGAAATTACTAAGTGTGAAATTATCCATCTGAGGTCTCAGTTTATTTTGTCACATTATCTATTAATTTGACTTTTGTTTACCTTCTAAACAAAGTGGAAGTAAGTTTGTAAGTGGATGTGTGAATATTTTACTTTGGAAAACGATGAATGATGAAAGAAATTACTAAGTGTGAAATTATCCATCTGAGGTCTCAGTTTATTTTGTCACATTATCTATTAATTTGACTTTTGTTTACCTTCTAAAAAAAACTATTACTTCTGATGCTGGTGTCACTTCATCAACTTCTGAATGCTGTCAAAATCTTGTTCAAATAGTGGAATACACTTTTTATGTCATATAATGATAAACATGATACCCTGAACTATCTAAAATTGTAATTTTTTAGCATATAGGACTTTTTTAGTTGTATTTTTACTTGTACTTATTTTTTTTTTTTAAGTTTTAAACATTACTTTTAAGTACTTATCTTACCCTTTTCTTCCTGTCTTTCCTGAAATTGTTGAGATAAATTAGCTCAGCTTGGGTTACAGACTTCATTAAGGGACTCAGTACCACATCTCTTCAGGTTTAACTTGTATTTTATGACTTACAAATGCTAAGTTATTTACATAAGTAGTTGGCAAACTATTGAAAACTATGTAAGCATAATCTTTCCACTCATTGATGATCAAAGTAATACTATTACAGTTTTTTTCATAAACTTTATTCAGTGATACAAAAAAAGAAAATATATACAGCACCAAGGCAAAAATGGAAAAAGCAGCAAAAAATTTAAATGACAAAACAAACAAACAAACAAAAAAACCCACCTAAAAGAGATAATTAAATTAAAAGGAATTTTGACAAGTTTGAATACAATATTGGTTTTGTTATTCATCTTAAATACAAATTTGAGACTTTGAAAGTATTTAACAAATTCAAGAAAAAAAAAACAAATTAAAAAGAGAACAATTGTTAGACCACTTGCAGACATGAATATGATGTTCACTAAGTAAAAGTATCAGGTTTATAATCTCCAGCAAATGAGGAACCCAAATTCCTTCTGAAAAAAAAAACTGCAATGTTATGATGTATAAAAAAAAAAAAGGGAAACATTGTTGATTCTTTCCAAAAAGCTGGCGTATGAATACACTCAAAGAAGAGATGTTCAATTGTTTGTATTTGATTATTACTTTTTTTTCTCCATCTTTTTTTTAATCGTTACCAGTGCATCATTCCCAGGCAATAAATAAATAAATAAGTAAGTAAGTAAGTAAGTAAGTAAGTAAATAAGTAGAGAGTGGTTTGCTTCCGGAGCAGCGTCCCTGCCTCAAGCAGCCATGTAGCCCTGCCGGACAGCAGCGCCATATATCTGGAGGGAGGAGGAAAAAAAAAAAAAAAAAAAAAAAAAAAAACAAGCCCAGAGAAAGCGGAGGGAGGAAAAACAGGAGCGCAGCGAGGAGGACGTGAGCACACAGGAGGGGAGGTGAGTGATGTGCTATGCAGACAAATTCCGCTTGAATGTGAGGAGTTGTGGCTGTCCTGATGCATTCACTGCCGTACCCAGCCTTTAAACGAGTGTAAATGTGAGTAAGTTTCCATATTGTTGTGCGTTGCTGTGTGCGGGGCCCGCGGTGTAGTGTGGGAGGCGGGGGAACGGAGGCGAGGAGGCTGCGGCGGAAGATGGGGGCAATTCTCGGATCCTAACGTAAAGCACGCGGTTGGTCTTGTTTTTGGCTTTTTTTTTTTTGTCAAATATTTTATCAGCGGAGTGTGTTGTGTTTACGGTCACTCGATGGGTGTTCAACGAGCCTTATTTTTGTTCCGTTTTCGCCGTTGAACGGCGTTCTGCTGCAACGTTAAACGGCACATTCCGCTTCCACGACGGGATTTAAGGGGGAAAACTGGAAGATGGTTTACAACAAAGCTGTAAAATAACACTTACAAACATTTCTAACACGTTTACAACTCAGGCTTTCCTCATTCAGAGGGTTTATGTTGTGGTAAATGAAAAGGCTGTTAAACTGTGACTACCAATAGGTCATTTATCACAAGTTAAACTAACCAACAGAAAAAGCAAATACCGGTAATATTCTCAGAAAAGCATGAATTTATGGCTCAGATAACTCAGTTTACTAGTTCTTCCTACGCTATGAATTCAGTGGGGTAAACAAAGTTTGATCCATTCCCAGCACCGTTTTAGTTTTATGTTTTGGCTCATTTTCGCTCGGTTTTGAAAAATAAAACAAAATGCAATATTAACGATTATCGAAAAATGCAGTGGCAATTCGACATTTCCATACCCTTGTAATTTATCTCATCAGCCTCAAACTGAAGACTTGTACAAAGATTTGTACTATTTTTTTGTTACATTTATTTTTGAAGCCATTTAGTTCATTTTAAAGTCAAATAACACTTTTAGTATGAAAAATGACAAAAGGAGCAAGTATTGAAGTCAAATTAGTATTGAAGTCAAATTAGTATTGTGGCAGTACTTGTGTTTAATATTGCAGTAGTTTTCAATGCAGTGGAAAAACTGGCAACCCACCATTAACACATTAAATGCAATATATTCAGTAAATATACAATAAATGGATGTACATTTCAAGCAGCAATACAGCAACAGCAAATTGAGTTCATTAAAAGTACTATCACCTGTTAGTTAATCCTTAATATTTACAGTACATCTAATATTTTTGCACAATACCCAGTCCTATGATTTAAGGGTATACAAATATAAAACTATTGGTTGTTGACACACTGGCCTCTAACTGAATAGGGTTATTAAAGGGCCATACTGGCTATTTTGCATGTTTGAGCCTAATATATTCAGTTTTCATACATGTGACGTTACTGACAATCATTTCCCAAAGCATACTACTGGAACAGTGAATTTAATTTTTTTTTATACCTTCCAGACCACCATTGGTTTCAGTTCATTCTGGTACGCTATTAAATCAACTTGTTGATACTTGAAATGTTCTTGGGATAGGTAATCCATCCATCCATCTCAAACAAGATGTGTATTCAGGTTTTTTNGTGACTTCATAAGGCTGTGTAACTATTAGCAGGAAAAACATGGATTTTTAAGGTGGGTGTACCACTTGAATATTTGATTTTGAAAGATTAAGAGATTTTGCAAAATATCAGGAAAGCTGAAAGACAATTTTATCCTTTGGGAAATGGTTAGCAGTAACATAACATGTATGAAAATTGAATATAGTAGGCTCAAACATGCAAAATGGCCAGTATGGTTTTTAATTCCCTTCATCCCATCCTTTGATTCCCTTAGAGCCACTCCAGTGCTGACTCATGCCGTGTCATCTGTCTTGTTCCACGTAAGTCTCCGTGCTCAACTACAGTTAAACTAATAAAAGACTTCATTGTGAAACAAACAAACTGACACGAGGGTCTTCTCTTGACTTGCACATATGATGCAGACTCGTGTCTGGGGCTGTAGGCTATGCAGGCCCTGGGTGGGGGTGAGGCTGAGGTTTGTACGGCGCATGGTGCTGGCTGGATACTTCCAACTAATCGCTTCCAGCCTGGTCTGGTAATTTCTGCCAGGCCTGTGTCATAATAAGCTTGTTTGTTTTACGCAAACATGGAACAACTTAATTGGTTATTTATGTTTCATGATTTAAGGAATCTAAGGAATGATTGCTTTGAATGGCTTTCCTGTTTTTTTTCACTTGAAAGTGGAGTGGGCAGAGATGGTGATCCCATGTCATAATTATGGGTTAAGAAGTATAAAGAGACGAGTCTCACATTACTTCTGACTTTGCCTTTAAAAATCCACTTCAGGGGAGTAACGCTTAAAGTTTACTAGAATTGGATCTCTTTCTGTGTGTGTAATAAGAGTGTGAGATCATGTGAAAGAGTTGATGCACTATGTGTGTTTCTGTGGAGGGAGTGGGAACTCTGAAGTTGTTGACAATAACATCTATTACCAAAGGACCTGCCGGCTGTTTTTGGATTGTCCTGTCGAGGTCCCCNTCTCTCTCTCTCTCTCTCTCTCTCTCTCTCCTCCCTCTTTCCGCCTTGTGTCTTTTTCTCTAGGCAACACACAGGCTCTCAGATGCAGTTTTCCATCACATTAGCCATAGTGTGTGCAAAAATCCAAAAAGCATGCGACCGGGAAATTTTGCATCTACTTCCTGATGTTTGTGAGGCGGTGCTCATGGCTTGGGCAGCAGCTGTGGTGGTTTTCTGCGTTTCTTGCTGTGGCTTTGGTTTGGCAATTTCATTAGTGCAGAGACCACAAGAATGAATGCGTCAGTAACCGTGTCGCTATAATTGAAATGGTGCAGTGTCATCCTCTATCGCTCTTTGTCACCCTCCCTCACCCCCTTGCCCTGTTGGCTCAATCTCCATTTAGATGGTGGCCCATGTGTGTGTATGTGGTAGGGCTGGACAATATGAAATTTTTTTTTTTAATCACGATATTTTTTTTTTATATTGATGATATCGATATATATCGCAATATGGCAAAGATTCTGCTGCATTTCAAGTGACTTGAATTTAAAATTTATTTTAACAATTTTTTATGCATGTTCTGAACATAAAAAATAACCAACTGAAAATGAACTGAAAAATCCCTCTTTTTCAACAGTCTGCATTGGCATCATATCTTAAGCTACAGCACATGTGATGTCCTCGTGTTTTTTAAAATTTTGTGTTTGTATAGTTCCACAGCAGAAAAAGCAGACTGTATGGTAGTTTGGGTCTGTGTACATAATGGCCAATAGATTTTTGTTTTGGGATGGGGAAACAGAAAACGAAAAAAGAACAGTTTTTCTATTTTCGTTTTGGAATCAGAAAATGAAAAAAGAGCATTACCTCTGAGGGCTTTGCTGTGTGTCCCGGGGGACGGGTTTGAAGTAGCCGCTGTGACCCTGTAAAGCGGCTGCACTCTCTGTGCTCAACTATGGCAGCACTTCAGATGGTAAAATAAGTTTGTTGTACAGCCGTGCTTCGTCAGTGCTGCTTTCCTTTCTTAGTCATCATTAGATTTTTTTTTTCCCTCTGGAGTTTCATCGCTTTCTGACATCTTTGTCTGACTTTCGCTCAGATATCACCACCACTGTGTTCACTGGCATTTACCAAGATGCTGCTTTGAGGAAGTTATTATGACACTGCCACCTGATTGGCTAGTTTGTTCCAGTTCTGACACGCTATTGGCTGTTTGACCCGTCATTAACTTCCTGTATTCAAGCACTATTTTCTGTCGATATTATCTTCATTTTTATATCGAAGGTTTTTTTATGTCGCGATACAGCTTTATATTGTCCAACCCTAGTATGTGGATGGGTGTGTGTGTTGTGTGTGCAAAATGATGTCATTGCTAATAGCTTGAGGGCTTTTGGACAGTTAAGTTTATATTCTGCCCCTCTCTCCCCTTCCTGTTCCTTCTTTTACCCTCCCCCCCTTCTCTCTCTCTCTCTCTTTGGCATTTGTATTCGATTTTTTGGAGTTGCTGAGTCTGGAAAAAGTGACTCGGACATTTATGGGCAGAGTTTTGAGCCAAGTGCTGCAGAATGTTCTTGTGTGTGTGTGTGTGTGTGTTTGTTTTGCCGTGGCATTATAAAAGGAGTTGGGTATTGCAGTGGAATGGCTTTAACACCGCTCTGAGACGTGGCACAGCCTATAAGGGACACATGTACTGTACTCACACTGTACACATACACATGGACAAACGCAGCCATTCCGTCATGTAAGCCGTGATCTTGTGAAGCTGTGACACGTCAGGAAACCCAAAATAACCCCAGATATCCTAGCTAGCCCCAGACAGACTGAATCTCATTTTGTTGGCTGGACAATAAATGTCTATGTGTGCGTGCATGTTCATGTGTGTTGGCTCTTAAGCTTTGCAGCACCAACCTGTTAGTCTGTGTATGTGTGTGGCCAGGGTCATATGCAACAGCTGATGAGAAAGGATAGTGAAAGTGTGTATGTGTGAACATGTGCGCACATGTGTGTGTGTGTGTGTGTGTCTTTGTGTGTCTGTGTGTGTAGGTGTGTGTGAGCAATCAGATAAGGGGTTGGGAGATCTGTTATCATCGCCTTGCTTCCCCTGTTAAACAATACCACTGGCCCGCCCTTGACCAAAGAAGTGTGTGTGTGTGTGTGTGTGTGTAGGCATGTGCATTTCATTTGTATGAGTTTGTGTGTGTGTGTATAGAATCTCACCAGATTGAACAGATGAATGATGAATTAAGGACAGCAGAGTAGATTCATTCCAGGCTGCCAAGTTGGCACATTGCTGTTTGTGTGTGTATATTTGTGTGTATTTATGTGTTGTGTTGTTCAGGGAAGCTGTATGTGTGTCCTTTTTTTAAATTTTTCTCTCAATTTCTTTCTCCTCACTTTCTCATTCAGCCCCCTATCGATACCCCTCAATAGGATTATTGTGCCCTTTGTGTGTGTGTGTGTGTGTGTGTGTGTGTGTGTCCGTATTGTTGTTGCAGAGAGCAGACAGCCGTGAGGTGTGTTTGAACAGAGAAGGAGCACAGAGGCCCTGTTCATCCTGTGGGGTGTGAAACTGAATGATAGGGCCCCCTTTCTCTCTCTCTCTCTCTCTCTCTCTCTCTCTCTCTCTCTCTCTCNTCTCTCCCCCCATCTTTCCTTCCCTCCCTGTCGCTCTCTCTCTCGCCTCTCTTTCCCTCTCTCTCGCTCTCTTTCTCACTATTCTGGCAGTTTTTCACCCACACATTCATTCCTCATTGCCTTCTTGTTGCTCAGTTTTCCTTGGTGTTCATTGTGCGTGTGTGCTGCCTGTAATGCAGCAGCTCCTGGCAGCCTTCACTGATGGACTGTCTTCTAGCTGTCAAGTCTGCCTTTTGATTGGGTCGTCAATATGCATGTTATTCTGCCTCAAATTACCCACGGAAGAAGAAGACAAACAAGTTTCTGAAAATGACATGCGTAGATTCAGATTCTGTCAGGCACACACAAACACATACACACTTTCATCTTTTGTTTATAGGTTTCTGATTTTGTGTTTTCCACACCACTGCATATTCACACACATACACCCCCATCATTCTCAGTTCAGCTACATAAGGGTTTCCACCGTCCATCTATCTGTGACCTTCTTCTCTCTGTTTCCCCCGTCTCTGCCTCTCTTCCTCTGACTATGAAAGCTTGAACATGATGAAAGAGGCTGTAAAGGCCAGAGCCCCAGGTTCAAAGATTTCTGCTGTGCTATCTCAAAACAAGAATTGAGTGTGTGTTGGTCGTCCCTGCTTTGTTCCTCGTCTCCTCCCTCATTGCAGTATTTATCAGGAACTCTTCATAGTCGCCTCTAATGTACGTGGAATACGCAAGAGCAAGAAGCCAGGAGCTATTAAGATATGCCAACTGCAAAGTAATATATTTGCATCACCGTGATAACTTTATAAGTGCAATATGCTGTATGCTATTAGAACCATCCCACACACAGATACTCCAGCACTATTAAGGCTTAAACACCTTTTAGACCTTACGTTAAAATGTGATCTCTGTATCCGGATATGTTATCTGGATAATGACATCCAACTTGAATTCACACCTTGCATTAAAAAGCATTGTCGTTACGTGGATTCTCCCTGCATTGTGATCATATCTCAGTGGGTGGGTTGTTACTCTGTTAAAGCTTTTGGCTCCTGTTTGCTCCATGGATTAAAAAAAAAAAAAAACACGAAGAACTTTTTTTTTGCATTGGTGGGCAATGTCAGGTGCAAGTCAAACCGTCACTTTGAAATAACTTTATTAGCAAGACTGAACATTGCTGGCAAGATTTACACTAGCATTTACACATGCTAGTTGTGAGATGTGGTTACAATAGGAGCAGATCTGATCTGTATTGCAATTACAATATGTCTGCATATTTACAACTTGCATTTAACTTGCACATTTTTTTTTATCTGCTAATGTATCTGGATACATACCAAGGCGTAAATAGGGCTTTTGTGCTTGGCAGATGTAATGTACGTACATACACCAATCAGCCACAACATTAAAACCACTAACAGGTGAAGTGAATAACATGGATCATCTGGTTACAATGGCACCTGTCAAGGGGTGGGATATATTANAGGTGAAGTGAATAACATGGATCATCTGGTTACAATGGCACCTGTCAAGGGGTGGGATATATTAGGCCACAAGTCAACAGTCAGTTCTTGAAGTTGATGTGTTGGAAGCAGGAAAAATGGGCGAGCGTAAGGATCCGAACAACTTTGACAAGGACCAACTTTTGATGGCTTGATAACAGGGTGAGAGCATCTCCAAAATGGCAGGTCTTGTGGGGTGTTCCCTGTATGCAGTGGTCAGTACCTAGCAAAAGTGGTCCAAGGAAGGACAATCAGTGAACCGGCGACAGGGCCGTAGGAACCCAAGGCTCATTGATGCGTGTGGGGAGTGAAGGCAAGCCTGTCTGGTCCAACAGAAGAGCTACTGCAGCACAAATTGCTGAAAAAATGAATGCTGGCTATGATAGACAGGTGTCACAACACACAGAGCATGGCAGCTTGCTGCACATGGGGCTGTGTAACCTCAGACCAGTCAGAGTGGCCATGCTGACTCCTGTCCACCACCCAAAGCGCCTACAATGGGCACATGAGCGTCAGAACTGGACCATAGAGCGATGGAAGAAGGTGGCCTGGTCTGACAAATCCCATTTTCTTTGACATCATGTGGACTGCCGGGTGTGTGTATGGTGTTTACCTGAGGAAGAGATGGCACTAGGATGCACTATGAGAAGAAGGTGAGCTGGCGGAGGCAGTGTGATGATCTGGGCAATGTTCTGCTGGGAAACCTTGGATCCTGGCATTCATGTAGATGTTACTTTGACACGCACCACCTACCTAAAACATTGCTACAGACCAAGTACACCCCTTCATGGCAACAGTATTCCCTGATGGCAGTGGGTTCTATCAGCAGGATAATGCGCTCTGCCACACTGCAAACATTGTTCAGGAATGGTTTGAGGAACATGACAAAGAGTTCAAGGTGTTGACTTGGCCTCCAAATTCCCCAGATCTCAATCCAATCAAACATCTGTGGGATATGCTGGAAAAACAAGTCTGATCTATGGAGGCGCCACCTCGCAACTTACAGGAGTGAAAGGATCTGCTGCTAACGTCTTGGTTCCAAATACCACAGAACACCTTCAGAGGTCTTATGGAGTCCATGCCTCGACGGATCAGAGCTGTTTTGGCAGCACAAGGGAACCTACACAATATTAGGCAGGTGCTTTTAATGTTGTGGCTGATCAGTGTATATTCTACTGCAATGGATCACATTTAGCACAAAAAAAAAAAAAAAANAAAAAAAAAAAAAAAAAAGTTAAACTGAGTTTGCATAAACCCATATTGTGCTCAGATAAACCTTCATAAATGTCATCAAATACACTCCATAGTCCACATAAATGAATTTTGTTGCTGATGGTGGCATTGATATGAATAAAAAACATAAACAAAATCATTAAGACATACAGTATAAAGCCTCTGATATATCAAGGATGTCAAAAGAGCTGTTGAACCTCATGTCAGACATGAACCTCAGATCTGAAAAGAATGTTCATACTTACTGTCTGAGCTAGTTGGAGACAAATAATCAGTACTGCATTACATTGCAGCACAGTTTCTTATAGATACATTCTGGCACCTGTGTTGTGTCGTGTTATGTTGTCTTGGACCTTAGGCTATCTTGTAGCCTTCCTTTGCAGACATCTTAACTCTTAAACTGTTCTGGATCCTGGAGAGTCGGCATTATATCACTTTTTTACATTTGGATGACAGCCTACACGTTCCTTTTTGTGTGTGTGTTAGAAAGACTCTGCGTCTATGCAGTTTTTTTTTTAAATGTACGATAAGTTTTCTGTTTTCTGAAACTGAAATGACTTTATAATGCATTGACTAAATTTGGTGTACAAGTGATCCGAATCCTATTTTAGAGATAACTAGTGCAGTACCCGTTCAAAACGTGCCTGTTTGGAACGTGCCAGACTTTATGGTGTGCACCATAATTTTGTTCTGCACATCCTCGTGAGCTAGCTTTGTTTGCTGTACGGAGTCGGGTTGAGACCGTGCCACTGGACCGGAGCATATCCTGCCGCACGCACTACTTTTTACCAGCATAGCACAAATTGAGAACCGCTCATCCAAACAACTTCACATACGACTCTGCACATCCTTGGGTCCTGAGCAATGAACCTGCTGAATATCAACCTCATACAGTGCTGTTTTCTAGAGATAATGGTATCACAGACAGAAGAGATTCCTGCCTTTATAATTAGATTTCCTCTTTGGCTAAACAGATATTTTGGATTGCTGTCAAGATTATGAATAGCAGAGTCACATGTATCCTGACACGTTTGTCGCTTTGGACTCTGTAGTGTGATGGTCTTGTAATTCTCAGCTGTGTTCTATCATTGAGTTAGCTTGTCTGGCAATGCTACAACCTATAGCTCATAGACCTCTATCTGTTGTGAGGAAGACATTCCTGTCCTGTGATTGTACAGGATGACTGGAGCTGGAAATATCAGGAGTGTTGAATCAGGATTCCAGTCATTGTTACAGAAAAGTTCACATTAATGTCTCACCTTGATGTCATATCCTTCGAGGAGAGTCATACTAAGTTAACATGTGGTCTGGTTTGTCTCTGTTTCGGTGCCAAACCAATCTTGAGAGTTTTGTTTGCCATTCTTGAAAAGTTGTTCCTTATTTCTAAAATTTTGCAGATGATTGAAATTGATTGAATTGTGTAACTTTGCTAATCCACACTGTGCAGGAATGTGTCTCTTGGCTTTGCACTGACCTGGCAAAACAGGTGGAGAGGCAATTTTGGCTGTGTGTGTGTTTGCCTCAAACAGTGGCAGTGCAGTGCTGGTCCATTTGCCGTATCCAAAACCAACTTCTGAGAGAGAGAGAGAGAGAGAGAGAGAGAGAGAGAGAGAGAGAGAGAGAGACTGATTGCAAATATTGGAGAGAGAGGAAGAGGAAGGGAGTGAGGATTGGAGTGGTGTCTGTGGTTCCTTTGGCAGAGATGGGACATTCCTTTTCTGATGAGTCACCCTCTCTGATCCTCTCTTTCCCTTGTTCTTACTCTGGTACTCATTTCTGTCCTCTCTCATTTTCTGACTGTCTTCCTCTCTTCTGCATGGTCGTTTTTGTATTTTTAACCGGTAAATCAGAACTTCCAGCCAATCAAATCGGAGTAGGCTGTGACGTCGATGCAACTTGTGACATCACTGTGGGATAGCTCGCTACAGGCTCTGTCTGATGAAATATGATATAACAAGGCCACGTTGTGACACACACACACACACACACACACACACACACACACACACACACACTGTAAGAGCTGTGTCTAGACTTCCTTGTCCTCTCGGATGTCCTGCCACATCTCAGCTATATATAGGTTATCCAGTCCCTCCACTGTCTCTGCCTTCATGTTGGCCCTGGATTTTGTGTGTGTGTGTCTGTGTATGTATTCACTGAGAGAGGGAGAGTGTTATTTTTGGTATTCATGTTTACTAAAATGACAAAAATATCTAATTCTGGCAGTGAAGCAGTCACTCTATTAAGAATGACTATGAATCATGTTACAGCTTTCTTTGCTGATGCCTAAAATGATGGATAAACTACTAGCTGTGCGGTCTGAGATGCTAATCCCGCCCCTGAATCTGAGATATTAAAACCAGGGATGTCCAGTACATTTAAACGGTATGAAAGAAGTGTGTGTGTGCATATGTGTATGCAAACGATACGGTGTCTGTTCTTTTGTTGCCATCAGCATCGTGTCCAGAAAAGAACCATGGTCTCATTACTTCTGGCTGCACAACCTGCTCGTGTGTGTTCCGCAGACCGCAGGCTCAAAGCACTGAAATGAGACTTCCCTTAATGCGTTTCGCCTGGTGTCGGTGTACGCGGTGTACTTTTTTTCCTCCCCACTCTTGACCTCCCCTCACCCACAGGAAAGAGGGGCTGGGTAGCTCACTGTGTATCTGGGAAAGGGGGGGGGGAGGGGTTACAGCCAAGTTTCCTAAATCCAGGAAGTTGTCTTTTTGGCTTCTGTGTTAGAAGTGTGTTTTTAAAAAAAAAATTTTTTCCCACGTCACGGGGCTTCAAGGTGAACGTGGGATGAGATTTCTTAGTCTGCTATGAAACCCACAAACCCATCAAATGTTTGGTTTAGGTGACACTCCGCTGATGTGCCTGCCTGCCTGTTTTTCCTCAGTCAGAAGAACCAATTCGTCTCTCCCCATCTGAAGAAGAAGAGATATTTTCAGGTACCTTCAGCAGACATGTGCTGGGCTTTTTGCTCCAAACCCCAGTTCTTCTTTTCTTTACATTCTCATTGCTGCAGACCTTAGTTTGCTCAGGCCAATGAATGAAACATGCACACACATGCTCTCACAACCGGCCATCATTCACATCCTTTCCTGTTTGCGTGTGCATGTTTTAGCTGCTCCTTTTGTTGCCAGATTAGAGGTTTTTGCCCCCAAGTTGCCCTGACCCATCCGCCCAAAAAAAAGAGACATGCCTGAGATTCTTTGGCAAACCCTGAAAATTCCTCAGTACTTTGCTTTCTCCTGTGGTCATTTTTGTCTCTCACTCTGCTGCCCGTGGAAACCACACAAGCGGAAAATGATACCTTTTATGTAATACAGCATATTGAGGCGTTCATGCATTCACACACACAAATAGTGAGGCGCAGTAAATCATGGAGTGTTCTTTAAACTGTGTACGAGTGGAATTATAGTGGAGCTGTTGCTATTTCTGTTTGTCCTTCACACTCACTATTCACTGCTGCTGCAAGGACAATGTATGGCCATGGGAGAACACACAATCTGCCGGGCCTTCTGGCAGCCATGCCTGAGTGTGTGTGTGTATGTGTGTGTGTGTCTGTGAGTACACAAAATTGTTTGTTTAGGCTGCAGGCTCATTCAAAGTGTTACTTTGTCTCTGTGATTTCCCCTTATTGACAATACAAGGATACATACACACACACACACACACACACACACACACACACACACACACACAAGGCCTCCTCTGTGTTGTACATTTTCCTTGTTATTCTGAACCAAGATTCTGTAGATGACTATTGTTTTCTTGCTTACCTCTCTCTCTGGTATTAGTTCACACACACACACACACACACACACACACACACACACACACGCACTGAGCTTGTTGTCCAGGAAATATATCCTCCAAGCTGTAGGGACCAGACTGGACCAGTCGTCAGCAGTCTGTTAGCTTTGTATTGGCTGATTGATACATCTTGTCTTTGTGTTAATCCACTTTCTTGTTAGCATGAATTGGCAAATACAGTAGCTGCACAATATTCAGCTATGGCACACTCTGCTTATAATAAGCCGTATAACAAAGAACATTAAGTCTGACATCGTGGTTGGAATGGAAAGAGAAGTCTTATCTGTGGTAATATACCATATGTGTAATTGCTTTTAGGTCATTTTCTAGCTTTGTAGTGGAAGCACTATGCAGCTATATGTAGAAGGCCAGGGCGAAGACTCAGCCAATGAAAATAAAGCAAAGAAAAATCTGGGAAGTTTGCCCGTATTACGCAGCTGGCTTCCATGTTGACTTCCTAATCCAAAAGTTAGAAAAATACTCGGTTGCGCTCTCTATTCTGCATGCCTTGCCTTGTTGACGCGAAGCCATCCATTTTGTTTTCTGTGGCCCGGCCTCTGACTGACAGTTAGCTTTGCATCAGTTTTGCTTTTCTTGTCAGTCTTTTTGGGGAACAGATGGGGTTTCTCACAAGGGGAAGATGGGAAGCGGAGAAGAGGGGCAGAGTGGCTGTAAATCAGGTTTGCAGGGAGAAATGGCTGGTTTTATGAGAGTTTACAGACCTTCTTCTCGTTTAATGAGAAAAGACAGCAATTCTCTTCTAGACAAAGGAACTGGGTGGGGGGGGGTGAAGGTGGTAGTGGGTGAATTGAGTGGAAGTTAGGAGAGGAAATGGATAGGAGAGGGAAGGAAAATTAACAAGAGAAGAGGAAGGAGGCTAAAGTCAAGTGGGATTTGCAGGGAAACTGGAATAGTGAAAAACTTTTAGGGAAGGACAGGAAGGAGGGATGAGAGCACTATCAAACTGTTGGCAGCCGTCCATTTGGCATATGAATTTAAAAGCAGGCGTCCCTGCCTCGCTCGGCTCAGAGTCTGGCAAACACGGGTGGCTACACACAACATACACACAGAAAAAGAAAGACAGTGAGAGAGAGAGAGGTGGAGTGTTTGCAGCTGTTCCCTTCATTCTTGCTGGAGCCACATAACACAACACACTAACAATACACACCCAGTGGGTAGGTTAGTGGGTCAGAAGTCAGAGGTCACTGTCTCACCATGATACATCCTAGATCTTATTACCTACTACCCTGGTGTGTGTATGTGTGTCTGTGCTTTCTGTTTCTTCCTTTGCATTTACTGTATATACTCAAGTATAAGCCGAGTTTTCATTGCCAAATTTCACAAAGCAAATCGGGGGGGTTGGCTTATACACGCAAAATTCAAATTTGATCCCAGAGAACAAACTTTCCAGGGGTGGAAATACTACCCATTACCTTTACCCATGGAAAATAGTTTAAATCATACCTTAGAATGAGATATTTCCTGGCAAAACATCTTATCCAGCACATTTTGCGGTGGCCCGTAAGCGCTGTTGTGATTGGTCAAAAACAAAAGAATGGGCCAATCAGAGACAACCTTATAAAAATTCTGTTTCATATACCAGTATGGTACCGTACATTGCATAGTGAACTGTTTGGCGATTCAAGGAAGAGGAGTCTGGAAAAGTTAATGCTAGCTAATGTCAGTTACGGTAATCAGCTGCTGAAATGATATTATTTATTAATATTGTGTTTACCGGTTGGTGGAATTATTTTCAGAAAATCACAAAAAATACTATGACAATACCCAGAAAAACAGGTACTTTGCTAAACAAATAAATTGATGGAACTACATCAGGGCTTATATACGGGTTTCTTTAAAAATCTAAATTTGCAGGTCAAAATCAGAGAGTCCACATGGAAGGTTTAACCATGTGTTACTATGCATGTGTGTGTTTGTGAATGAGTGTCTGCGCTAGTGCGTCCCTGCCCACAGAGGGGCCCTGTAATTATAGCTAGACTCCCCCTGTCCACAGCAGAGGACTGCGGGGAGTCCTTTTTGGGTGCCCTGCCTCAGTCCAGAACAGGCTGGCTTCACTTGCACCACTATCATCAAGAAGCCAGACCCACATGGAGTTGTAATGGAACGTTTCGGTTTTAGTGTTTACTTGCTGCACTGCTGCTGGACTGCAGCTCTGCCCATGTGTGGAAACGTGACGTTTTGCTCCATTCTTATCTGTCTAAAAGGAATCATAAGGAATCATAATTCACTTAACTTCTGCTGTTTTATCACATTAAGGAGGAATTCCGATGACTCTGATCTCGACTTGTGTTACAGACACCTCACACCAACTGTAAAGTGAGAACGCAGCAGCAGTTTTGTGTTATGAGTAAGATATTGACACCAAAGTTGAGTGACCGGGAATGGCTATGTTATTATATAAAGTGAGTCAACATCTTAAACACACACACACACACATGCACACAAAAAAAAGGCTGGAATGCAGGCTTGTTGCAGCAGGAGTCAAGGAATTGAGCATGGCTTGTAATTTTATCCCAGAATGCACTGCAGTTTTAAGTGCTATTTTATTCATCGTACTTTTCTGCCACTTTGTCCTGGACAGACTGTTGTTCTTTATGCTTCCTGTATGTGTTTGTATTGGCTTTTCTAATCGTTAATATGTGCATACATTCACTCCCTCCCACAGTCCAATCTGTGCCTTTGCACAACATTAGTGACGGCTGTTTTTTTTCAAGAACGAATGTTTGACAAGAGAAGTCTCTGTTCATGTCTTATCCAGCTTAATTTCCATTTCCACTGTAAAACATTAAAGAATAAATTACATGGCTGGTTGAAGGTCAGAAGTTACACACATAAGCTTGAAATGAATCACTGTTTCAGAAAGATCAGTGTAAACCCACTGTTGTAAAAAAAAATAAATAAGTGAGTGAACAATAATGTCTCAGGGATTTCTCAGTCCGTCTTTAGTTTTATAGCAGATTTTCTGTCTTGATTACCGTGTGTTGAGTGAGTTTATCAGCATGCACTATGGATGCACTATTCATAACTGAACAATCACACACGCCTGTGCAAAAATGTGTAAGTTTTGTTAACATGGAGTGTGTCTCTCATCTCTTATTTATTGATTAATGATTAGAATGAACCAGCAGTTCCCAGCCTTGACCCTTGTGTCCCACAGCACTGCATGTTTTCCACCTCTCCTTGCTACACCCACTGCTGATTAGCAAAATCAGGTGTGTTCACTTGTTCAGGACAAGTTGGTGCCTCCCAGAACTTCATTATACCGAGGGATGGAAAATTGCAGTGCTGGGAGCCAGGATTGAGAACCAGTGGACAGACGCAATAGTGTTCCTTTTATTCCTTTGGATATAATTTTGAAATGCCTCATTCGTGGATCATATGTTAGAAAATACTGGAAGCATGACTCATGGCCTGGTGTTGCCATTGGTCCAGGGACTTGAATTCTTAATGGAGTTTTTTTCTTTTTCTTTTCTTTTTTTTTTTTTTTTTTTTTTTTTGAGCTTGTGGCCAGCAAATACTGACTTTTAAGAGCCTTATGACTAGCGATCAAAGATAGCTTTTGTTTCTGATATAGTTCTGAAACTATTTTAAGTATAAGTTTAAGTTTACACACTGTAGATCTCAGCAGGCATGGGGCAAACTGCATTTGACCCATCCTAACTTCTAGGAGCATTGGAAAACCAAGTACGGCACTCAGGGACCAACTTCAGCTTTACAGCTAGTGTCTTGTTCAAGAGCAATGGCAGGAGCTTTAACCTAAAAGACATTTCTGATGGTGGGGAAACCAGAGCACCCAGGAGAAGCCCACATGAACATGGTGAGACCATGCAAACTCCACACGGTCGCACCCACACCTGATTAGCAAAACCAGGCATGTTCCCTGATTTGTATTCACACGGTTGCATCCCATGTGGAGTGTGCACGGTGAGATCATGCACACTCCACACAGAGTACAACCATGCTGCCCGTAGAGCGATGATTTCTTCTTTGTAGGAGGGATAAATCGTCTGCAGTGGGAAACTCTTCATCTGAGACTCGTCCCATGATCCACTATCTGTTTGTCTTTATGGGGATGTTCACTCATTAATTCACTATCCAAAATACCACCGCCCAACGTGGAGCTCGACCCCACGACCCTGAGATTAATATGCTCTACCCACTGAGCTAGCCAGGCTCATATAAATTGATGGAGTTCATCACTGCATCGATTGATTCATTTATTTAATGAGTTTAAGCAATTATTCAGTGACAGTCTCCTTTAACTCAGGTGAGGCAGCTGTGTATGATGCTAGATGATATCCGGTGCATGTGATGGGATGTGAATCTTTTTGCAGTTATTATAATTTAGGTTTTTCCAGCCCATCTACCAAGGAGCAGTCGAGTTTATTGGTGCAATCCAACTATGCTCATGATCTTTTTTCCAGTACGCTTAGAGGAAGTGTATTACTCAGAATACTCAGCCTCCACAAGTCTTTACTGCATTATGCAGTAATTTGCTTGTGCATGTGTGTGTGCATGTTAGATGGTGGGAAAGCAGAGTAGGGGGAGTTTACAAGTCTCCAGTGGCATTAAGTTTATGATGGTTCCAGTCAGCGAAGGGTTGGCAAGACTGCAGCAAAGAGAGAAATATGAGCTTTATACAAAATGAGCCTTACGTACCACACACACACACACACACACACACACCCCTTGTGTATTAATCTTTGAAAAGAAGTTGTGAATAATTAATATCTCTTTATTTGTCCCTCTGGTGTCCTGCAGTCCTTTTGCCCTTTCATTCCTCTCTCTCTCTCTCTCTCTCTCTCTCTCTCTCTCTCTCTCGCTCATTAAACTAATTTTTTATGTTTGTTTCCCCTCACAGAGCACTGGTGCTTCAGTAAAGCTTCCTGATTGGATGTAGAGAGAACCACTTATTACCAGTATGGATGCACTCCATTCTGGAATTTCCTGTAATCCTTAGCTCTTTTGTAAGTATCTGTCTTACCCTTTAAGTCAATATAATTTTAGCCAAAAATATTTAAATATAAAAATTCAAGTTGTAATCTATGTTTTTTCTTCTTTACTTACTTATCTGGGTCTGTTATTGATTAAATGACTTTCATAGGCCTAAAAACAATAAAGTTCTTCACCCAGTTCTATATTAAGAATGCAGGTCTTTAATCTTGGTTAAAACCTAACTAACATCAGCAAAACTCTCTGGTTGTGCTTCAGTAAAAGCCATAATCACTTTCCTTGGGTGAAAGGCTTTTACTTTGAAGCAACTAAAGGAAGTGTTGAATTTGCATTAATAGAAGATTAACAAAGTAAAACAACTTTATTCTATTTTCGTTTTTCCACTGCAGTATATTGATGTGCTGTGTTCAGGATTTGCATTCAGTCTTTAAAGGTTGCTTGTTTTTAATTGTTTGGTGGCTCGTTTGGTACAACACCTGCATCCAAAATGGTTCAGCATAAAACAAGCATGAAAACAAGGGGTTCCCATGGTGTAATTACTTCCACTGCCATGTTGAACACAGAACATATTTTCTATAATTCTGTGGTGTTTCAGTTCCATTTACTGCTTTAATGTTATGTTGTCTCCTTACAAATCAGCTGCAGTTGTGTTTCAACGTAGATGAATGTTGTCCCTGAGGGCAACCTGCAAAGTTCTGAGGATTCTTTGCATTCTTCTTCTGATGGTTCTTTTACTTTTTCTCTGTGGTGTTCAGATCTGCAGCTGAGTCTACTGAACACTGAACTGTGACCAGCACCTGTCTACGACTGACCTCTGTCAGGTACAGAATACCCAGCATACGCGCACACACACACACACACACACACACACACCACACACACAGATACACATACATCCACACTATATTACATTTACTTTTAAACTGGAATGAAAATCTGCAGACTATCAGTGCCTCATTATTTCCTATCCAAGCTCCCCAGTTACCTCAAAAGCTAAGTGTGTCTTAAGGAGTTAACTCCTTAAGACACACTTAGCTTTTGAGGTTTAAATACATTCTGTGGACATTTTTCTATGAAAAAGAGTAAATAAAAAAGAAAACTAATCCTAGACTGCATCATTGCATATCTAGTATCATAGTTTTATATACTAATTTCAGTTTCAGTATAAATTAATATATGTTAAAATGTTTATTGTTGGCTGGTTCTCTACAATTCAAGAATTACACATATTCATTTATATGACTGTATTTATATAGTTATGTTTAAACTATATATATATATATATATAATTTTATTAATGCAGCCTCAAGGGGGCACAAGCCAGTGTCCACCTTG
>VXCM01001024.1:2095-51487 GCA_014773175.1 Lucifuga dentata | reverse complement strand
CGAACCTGAAATGAATCAGGCTGATGAACGGAGGTGAGGAACAGAAGACCAGGCGGGCAGAAATGGTAGGTGAGTTGCTGAGGACCAGGCAGGCAGAGATGGCAGGTGAGTAGCTGACCAGACATGCAGAACTGTGACAGAATTCTAAATATATATTCTAGATTTCATAACGGCAGTGATGTGAGCTCTTTTCTATAATGGCAGCAGCATTTTTATTTTAATGAGATGTGCTAGTTTCATAGATATTTGCTCACATTTATAAATGATAGGACAATTTTAATTCTGATATGCATCTAATCAAAAAAAAAAAAAATGCTTCATGCCACCACCATCACCCTGCCCAGCCTTACATCCACAACCTCACCCCACGCTCTCTTCTCCATCCTAGAAAATGGGCGTGGCCTGGAGCCACGCCCATTTTCAACTGACACCGCCATTTTGATTTTTATAAATTTTTGACTAATAAATTTTTATCTTAAAAAAATAAAAGCTACAGCAACCTAACTTTACAGAAAGGTTCAGAATCTCAGGAAAATAAATATACAACAATCAGGCTGAAGATGGTGCTACAATAAGCACGTTTAAGTTTTAGCCTATAACTATTGAACTGTAAGTCATAGAATCAAAATCTTGGTTTCCTGAATTCTTTAGATGTAGATGCATCTATCCATGTAGCCCAACCCATTCCCACCTGGCTAGATTTCCGCCATTTTGAATTTTATCCAAAACTGTTTTTTCATATCTCCACCTACAATTTTTGCTCAATTGTAAGTAAAACTTTGTAAGTAACTGTAAGTCATAGGATCAATATTCTTTTTTGCCTGCATTCCTTGAATCTATATGCATCCAACGGTGTAGTCCAACCTCTTTCCCCACGACTAGATTTTCCAATATTTTGAATTGTTTCCAAAACAGTTTTTTCGTATCTCCGCCTCCAGTTTTGGCTCAATCATCACCAAAATTTGCATGTGGCATGTTTGACCCAAGCCGGAAAAAAGTACCATTTCAGTTTTTTTTGATATTCTTAATTGTTTTGCTGCAATTGACTGAGCAAGTTGTAGGTATGGCTTATTGTACAACATGTGGTATAAAATGTGGTATATCTCCTGAAGGAATTAGTCTACTGTAACCAACATGGTGGACATGTTCACTACAGACATCTGCATAAAATGAATCATAAACTGACCTGATGGGGGCACTATAACTCTAACAGCAAACTTTCATCAATAACTTCTGAACTGTAGATTTCAGAATCAAAATTCTTTATTTCTCTGTAGTCCTTGGGCTAAGACTCATCTATCCATGTTAAGCCACGCCCATTTCCAACTTGTAATGTTTCCACCGTATTTAATTTTGTCCAAAAGAGTTTCTTCGCTGATCCTCCTACAATTTTGACTCAATTCACATGAAACTTTACAAATACAATGTCTGAACCAAGTCGAAAAAAGTTATTTCTTCATTTACTGATATTCTCTATCGTGTTGCTGCAATTGGCTGCCAAATTTCTGTGGGCGTAAGTTAGTCAACAAAAACTGCTATATCTCATGAATGATTGGGTCTTTTGTCACCAAACTTGGTGAATATCTGCGTGCGACTTCTCCTAAAACTGAATCATTCATCGAGTCATTGCACGTTTTTGGACCCTGCTTATTGCCACTTGCGGCTATATTATGTATTTTGAAATTCTTTTAATTTCAACTGCCACTTTTAGTCTTTCTATTTTTATTGTTCTTATTCCTGTTCTTATGTGTAAGTATATGTAAAGCACTTTGAATTTCCTTGTGTATGAAAGTGCACATTATCTGACAGTGCTATCAATAAACATGCCTTGCCTTGTCTTGCCTTCAGCATGTTGCATGCAGGAATGCTGTCTTTGACTCAGCGTCTCATTTGGTTTCATGTTGTTGTGCGTTGCGCAACCAACCCACCCTGAAAAAGTTGTGTGCACTTCATAAAATGATTAATCAAATATGACTCCTTGCAGTTTATCTGGTCAATATGATGCATCTGGTACTTACGACTTCAAATCTTCATGGTGTCGCATCTCCATTCATTATCAGCATACAACAAGTACAACCAGATGTTACACACATCATCCAACAGGAACACTAAAACAACTACAATGAAACACCAGTGATCAGGTTTATTTATTTCTTCTTTTTTTTTTTTTTTTNAAAATACTTTCACTGATCTTAACTTGTTTGTCTAATAACTTACCGGCAGAGTCCAAGTCAGTAGATTTCTTCAGTTTGAGCGTCTGGCTTGTGTGATCAGCCTCCTTCACTTCAGCTGGCTGTCTGCCTGCCTCCTGCCTCTGACTGTAAGAGCAGATCAGAGGGTGTTGGCACCAAGGTTAACGGGACCAAAGGCTGGCGCTTGTGTTATGCAATAGCACGTAGGTTACACAAGGTAGAATGAACCAAACAGGGACTCACGTGGTGAACAGATGTGTGGATGGAACATAGAGATAAGACAAAAGGTCTGCTGGTTCAAATTTACCGGCAAATAAACCAGGGTTATAAAGATTAAGTGTACATATTGTGGAACTTTAAACTGAGGAAATTTTATTTAAAGGACCATATCAGTCATTTTGCATGTTTGAAGCTAATATATTCAATTTTCATACATGTTACATTGGTGACAACCATTTCCCAAAGGATAAAACGGATAAAGCTATTTAAGTTTTCTTGATATTTTGCAAAATCTCTTAATCTTTCAAAACAAATATTCAAGTGATACACCCACCTTTCGCCTGCGAATAGTTACACAGCCTTATGAAGTCATGGTTATTTAAATTTTTCCATAAACACAGGTCTTTTTTTGGGACTGTATTTCCCAGTGGAGACATACATTCACTCTGCACTTTTTATTGCACTTAAACACTAAAATTACATAACTTAAAAAAAAACAAAAACCCTAAATAAACGTCTTGTTCACAATGATGGATTATCTATCCCAAGAACGTTTTAAGATCAACAAGTTGATTTTAATAGTGTACCAGAATGAACTGACAAAAAATGGCAGTCTTGGAGGTAAGAAAAAAAAAATTAATTCACCGTTCCAGTAGTATGTTTTGGGAAATTATTGTCAGTAATGTAACGTGTATGGAAATGGAATATATTAGGCTCAAACATGTGAAATGGATGGTATGGTCCTTTAAACTTCACTGTTTATTTTTCCTTCAACTTGGTTTTTATTTATGTGTTTTTGTGCTTTTAAATATCTTGCTATTATTGTACAGTTAATTTCGTGTTATCATAGTGTTCTGTTATCTTTTTACGTTATTTGTGCAATTTTTTTGTATACTGCTGTCTTGGCCATGTCTGAGTGTCATATGGACCTACTGGTTAGATAAAGGTTAAATAATACTAATAATAATAATAATAATAATAATAATAATAAAAACATATGTACTTTTACCTGAACATTTGATTTTGAAAGATTAGAGGATAACAGAAAAACTAAAATATGGTTTTATGCTTTGAAAAATGGTTGCAGTAATGTAACTTAGTGTATGTTTATTGGGCTTAAACATGCAAATTACCAATATGGTCCTTTATTAAAAAGTGCATTATTTTTATAAATTGTAAATTAATCATAACTACTTTGCTTTTTCCCCCCTTTCTGTAAAGCTCTGTGATGTTTTATGAACTTTTGAAAAAGTATGGTGGAATTTTATAAACACAGAAGCAGAAAAGGAATTACATACAGATGTACAATATAAAAATGACAAGGCGTTATGACAAATACCAGAGCAAAAAAAGATCAAAAAAGCTGCAGCTGATAAAAACAAATGGCAACTAAATAATGACAAGCCTATTTTATAAACAAACAAAAGCAAAATTATAAAGAAGTTAAACCACAAAAGCTACTGTATCGACGAGAAAAAAATAAATAAATATCTGGACACCCAGTATGGTTAAGTATTTAAACAAAATCAAATAAATTCATACAATATCAACATTAAACTGGAATAAGAATGTGGACAGAAGGAAGATTCAAATTTTTGAGAATCTAAATGCTTATATGACTGTGAAGATATGATTTTATGATCACTGTGATTATAGTACTACAGGGTTTACACACACACACACACACACACACACACACACACACAGTTCTGCACATATAAAATGCAGCATACACACAGTAATAAGCTTGTACATTTGCATCAGGTGATCCGGCCCAGATGCCCAAACATTTTTAGGCATGTTTGAAATTATCGTGAGAAATTTGAGACGCTCTTCTAGTTTGAGCTGATCCATGACAAATCCCTGTATTTACCTGTTTCTACATGCACCTGTGGCTCCTATTGCATCACCCGGTCATTTGAGGATAAGGAATCTCTCTTTGAATAGCCTCTCAGAGGTTTCTTCCATTTTCCTTATACAATAAGGTTTTTAGGGAGTTTTTCCTTGTCTTCTTAGAGAGCTTGGGCTGGGTCAGGAACCGTTAATGTGTGGGTCTGTAAAGCCCTTTAGACATTGTATGTGATACTGGGCTAAACAAATAAACTTGCCTTGACTTGAACAGCAATGAGCAAGAGCCAAAGAGAGCATGAAGGCAGGAAGAAGAGACAAAAAAAAAAAAAAAAAAAAAAAAAAAACATCATGACTTTCCATCTAGTTTTATTGGCACTAAACAGGAAGTATCTCTGAATTGCTTGGAGTTGAGATTTTCTGTGACGATTTGGCTTCAGTGTGATTTTCCAGGTCAGAAAAGTTTGTTGGAAAATCAGAGCTAAAATCATGTATTCTGAGTTTGGCATAAGGAAAGCTTGTGTGGTGTGTGTGTGTGTGTGTGTGTGTGTGTGTGTGTGTGTGTACTGTATATACACACACTTTGCTGATGGGGGAACAGGTGAATGTGTCAGGTGACCAGCAGTGGCAGGAAACTCAGCTGACGGACAGACAAAGAGCGGCAGACACCATCATCATCATCACCCTTAGTGATAAAGTCACACTAATGAAGAGGAGTTGTACACCTGTAAATACTTTCTATTTCTTGCTAAAGTAAACACATATCCTCAGTTTATGCTATTGTTGTTTTTCCTGCCATCTAACCAGTTTTAAATGGTCTTGCCTCGTTTATAAATTATTTGACAATTAACTGATCGCAGATTGTTTGAGGCGATTGTGGGAATACTGCTACTTCACCTTTGGCTTGACCTCACTTGCACAAAAATTACATTATTCGCTCACCTAATTAAGCTAATGATACTCTTATGCCACTTAAAGTTATTTCAAAACTTGTAACTATAAGGTCTGTCATCAACTTATCCCTCTTTTTGATAATACTCTGTTACTGAGCTGCTTGAAGTAGGGGAGATCACTTTTAGTCTCAAGGTTATGTTTATTCTGTTGACCCATAAATGTAGACCCTTAAAGAAGGATTTTGTTGAGAAATTGCCGATGTTAGAAACCAGGCTGACCATTCTCATACTGTAGATAAGGCACACTTATTTAGTCCTAATCATAACCAGTACTCAGGCTTCCCCTCTTTGCTTGATTTTCATGCTGCTTTCAGATCTATTTCTGTAAACATTAATCTGTTGCTTGGCCCAGGACTCTTACTTTAGCTTAGGCTTTGAAGAATTTAAAACTCACAAGATGTTAATTTTAAAACTTAAAAAACTTTACATATTCAGTTAGATGAGATCACACAATACGGGGAAAAAATGAATACAGAGAAAATAAACAGACTTTACAAGAAAGTTTTTATTTGTAAGTATAAAGTAATCTGGTTTTTGCTGAGAAGAAGTTATATCACCTTTTCAGAGAAGAGGTGTAAGTAATTTAGTCTCCAGTGGAGAAGGGGAAAAGGTCCCCAAATCCTCCAGAACAGCCTAATTTATAGGATTTTTTAGAGGCATATTCTGGGTGTAGTTTCATGCCAATGATTTGGATTTGATGTTTGTGATTATTTGTGCTTGCTTTGTGTAGGCTTGTTGCATCATGAATATAATATCTCTTCCATCGTCCAGCTTACGCAGTAGTCTAGACAGAACTATGTGTTTTTTTTTTTTCTTTTCTTATTTCTGTGGCTGAGGCCGTGTGCACACGCCTACGATCTCTGCTAAAGGCAGCTACAGGCCTGATATACACCAAATCTGAATTAAATACGACATCAAGGAGCTGCTTACAAGCTATGTTAGTTCAAACTAATGAATAATAATTCTCAAACAAATAGAAATCAACTAATGTAACTAAAGACAATATTTAAACAATATTGAAAGTGAGTAATAATCAAAACTCAGATAAGCATTCTTCAACCATAATAATGAGATAGAACACAGAGAAAAGAAGGATTTTCCCAAAGTAGTACTCCTGCTTTCAAGGTCAGACTTTGGTCTCATTGTCCACCTGGTCGGACAGATATCAAACCATTGAATCAGCATTATCAGTGACGTTATCAGCCGTACGAATGGGCTAGTAGGGGCCTACTACACCTACTAGCAGGTTCAGCAGGCTATTATTAGCAATTCNGTACGAATGGGCTAGTAGGGGCCTACTACACCTACTAGCAGGTTCAGCAGGCTATTATTAGCAATTCCTATCACTCATCCAATGGCACACCCTCAGCAGCATGCACAGCTCGGTTTTGAAGACATCTGCACCTGGAAAGAAGTCAGTAAGTTCGTTTGTCTTCGTCTTTATTGCTATGCATCTGTAAGTTAGGGTTAAGGTTAGGGTTAGGGTTAGGGTTACTCCTGAGGCCCTGAGTGTGTGCCAACCAGCCCATAGGACTAACATCAATTCAATGGTTTGTTATTTGTCCAACCAGGTGGCACCAACTTGGATCAGTGATGCGATCAGTGATAGGAATCACAAATAACGGCCTGCTGAACCTACTAGTAGGTGTAGTAGGCCCCTACTAGCCCATTCATATGGCTGATAACGTCGCTGATAATGTCAATTCAATGGTTTGAGTGTCCACTAATGAATGAGATGTTCATACTTCAGAAAAACAATCTTTCCTTACATTTTATAATTTCAAACTCAGTGACCTGTCTGGCTCAATCCTTATCTTTCAAAGAAGGAGAACCCGCACAACTCCAATATGTAAAAATGATCAGGTGGTGCCTAGCCACGGCAGCAATTCATAAGACAAAAATCAGACCAGCACTAGTGCTGGTCTGATTTTTGTCTTATCAATCCTTATCTTTGACACAGACACCCAGGGCATGTTAGCTGCTCATCGATACATAGCTAAATAGAACTTTAACAATTAAATCTCCTCATTTCTTCATCTTTTTTGCATACACCATAGAAAATAAAAAGAAAGATTATGTATATTCATTAAAGTAGTCAGCAATCACAAAAAAACTAATGCATAGACTTGTATATTCTATTATTTCTATTTCACTTCACTATCTAGAGCAAATCTGCATTTCCCATCATGTTTATGTGGATATATAACATCTAAATTTCACTTTGCATCATATATGAATGTTCATAGGCCTACACTAAAAAAAAAAAAAAAAAAAAAAAAAATAGGTTGTTTAGTGGCACAACATCTTCCTGTACAGAGAATAATGAAACAAAGTCTTTATTACCACTTACTGTATAGCCACCAAAGTGTGACTTTTAATTTGTGCTTTAACTGAGAAGCATTGTTGTTTGATGTTGAATGTGATTTCTTTGCACATAGACACACATACACACATTATTAGTGTCATCCTTCATTCAAAATTAAACAGATGTTCTCATAATACTGTAGATAAATCCTCACATGTTAAAGGGGACATGTTATACAGATTGCCTTGTTACTTGTATTTTGTGGATTCTGACCCCCTTGCCCCTTGGACTCTGTACATTCCTCACGTCAGACTTTGTTTGTGTCATGGTTGATGATAAGTAAACCTGATTATCTATCACTGAGTTTCTGTCCAGCCCTTTTGGACTATTTGCTCTTTTTTCTCTGTTTATGATTTGTGACCCAGTCCCTCTCCTCACTCTGCGCCCCTTTAAGTGTCACCTGCCTTGACCTGAACTGTAACCACTGTCAGCAGAATAAAAGTTAAAGATTGAACTTTTACTCTGCTCTCTGACTCCTCATTTGGGTCCCTTTTCTGAAACTGTTACAAATGTCTGCTTATCAACACCAGTTTATATTGAATCCTGTAGAAAACTGATTTCTTGCTATATTATTTGATTGTGGAAAACCTTTATTATCAGCAGATTTGGGCTGCTGTAAATGCTAATCTCTAATGAATGGTACTGTAAATAATCTCCAGTCTAATGCATATATGTCAGCCTATATTTGTTTGTTTAGTTTATATAAACACTTGCATAAACAAACATGGTTTATGTTTGCCTGTTTGGGAACTGCAGATGGAATTAGCTGCTAGCTAAATCTGGCGCAAAGCATCTTCTCTCAGTTTGATACATGGTCCATGTTTAAATAAATCAAATAAATAAAATGTCGGTAGATGAAAGGGAACTCCCAGGAATCTGGTTTAAAACTGAATAGGTTTCAGTATTTTTTTTAATATTATATAATGTATTGTTTGATATTATGTTAAACTTATTATGAAGAATTATGCAGATTTCCTTGTTGTTTTCAATTACAGCGGCTCTATTTTTGAAGTCTTTGCAGTGCTTTAATGTGAAAAATATACACTGATCTTCTTCTTTTTCTTTTGTTGCAATAATGATGTGCATACTGAGTGAAAACAGGCTATTTTAAATTGTCTCTTAAGGCTCCTTCTTGGGAAACCTGCTCTGTTCTGATTGGCCAGCTGCAACAGGGGGGATGCTGGCCAAATACTTGCTTATTAGCCTTGTACTTGTATGTCTAACCAGGTAAGTAGTGTCAGCAGTAAATTCAAATGTTATGGAATAAAGGATGATTCCTAAAATGAAGAAAGTTTTCAGCTTTGACAGTGTTCAGCAGATACTCCCAACTATCTTACAATATAAAAACTGTTTTGTTCTCGGTGGGTTTGTCAGTTTCTGTATGCAGTGATGGGGAGAGTCTATGAGTCCTGGATGAGCAATTAATCTGATGGGGAATTTCTTTATGCAGTATATGATATTGATTTGTTAGTGTAGTTTTAATTAAGCTGGTCTTTAGAGCTGCTTTTTTTTTTTTTTTTTTTTTTTTGGAAGAAAGATTAATGGTTTTAATAATAACTGTCTGAGCTGTTTTCTGGAACCTGCTCTCTGTGGTCACCTGATTCAATATATTTTGAACAGTAAACTCAAAAAAACTAACTCACTACAAACAATAAATAAGAATAAGAGCCACAAATAGAACAAAAAATATGTTTAATTTTGAGTTCACAAATGCAACATTTATGTACTGCAATTTCATATGTGGACCACTGCTACCATCTAGTGGCCGAAACTAGAACAGCAGGCAGAATATTGGCAACCACTTGGCAGATAATTACAAATGGTGATGTTTTATTGTAAAAAGTGTGTGTGTGTGTGTGTGTGTGTGTGTGTGTGCGCGCGCGCGCGCGCGCANTGTGTGTGTGTGTGTGTGTGTGTGTGTGTGTGTGTGTGTGTGTGTGTGCGCGCGCGCGCGCGCGCATGTGTATGCTTAAATTAGGTTTAGCAGTGGCGTTCTTGCAGGTCAAGGGTCCTGCATCATCAGGGGATGAATTATGATTATGGTATTTGACAGTAAGTGACTGAAGTCCTTTAAAGTCAAAATCAAGAAAGTCAAGATCCTTTGCAAACTTCAAATCCTATTAGATTGAATATATTAAATTATGAAGTTTAGATGATTTTTGTCTCCAAATAGGATTTTGCAAAAAAAAAAAAAAAAAAAAAAAAAACTCTTTAATTAGACACTTAGGGGTCATATTCCTTTTACCATTAACAAACTGGTGAAGGTTACTTATCTTTTAAACCTTCACACCCTTTCCTGCACTAAACGTTCCCTTGTGTACAATTTACAATCCATCCTAAATCTATACTTTAAGTAAGAAACACTCCCAACCCTGCAGGCTTTCAAAATAAATAAATATTAAAAAAAAAAAATTAACCTCCCCACNAACACTCCCAACCCTGCAGGCTTTCAAAATAAATAAATATTAAAAAAAAAAAATTAACCTCCCCACTATGTAGTTAATTTAAACTCAATCATGTATAATTTTATTTTTGTTTATTATATAGAAACCAAGATATTTAATTCTCAACCTTCTTCAGGGATGAGCTTTCCTTGATTTTGTTTTTTGACCACCTTATTTTGAACTTCAGTTCACATATAAAATTAAGCATTTGTCTTATGATGAAAAAAATATTTAATGTGTTTCTCATGAGATCTAATGTGAAAATATAGGCCAGTTTTGCTGCTGCATTTACAGATATTTCTGGTATAAACATTTCTTTAACAGCATTACTGAACTTAACATTTTTATATTGGCATTAAATCAAGTGATATGAATGCAATATGTACTGATCACAGATATAATCACAGATTGAATAACCACCAAACTGGATCAATAATGGGGAAAATAATGAGAAAAAAAAACTTCCAAAACATCTTCACTATATGCCTGAGCAGACATTCGCAGCCATGTGTTATGCCAAGCCCAGAATCTCTCAGTTCTGCAGGCTGTGTGACACATAGTCTCTACCTTCATGATTCTGACCTGTTTTTGTTCAAAACTATGATTTGAATGTCAAGATCTGACTGTGACAACAACTGTCTCCATCCTGTTTTTGCCCTTCAGGTGGTTCTGCCTCTATCTCTCCTGTAGCTCCACCTCCCTGGCTGATAACAGTGATAGTGATGCTGCACTTGAGTAGATTAAACAGTCCAAATCCTCTTCCACATTCTATGGTAAAGTAATGGGCTTCGAGTTGTGGTTCAAATTAGATTCATCTGCTCATTAAATCGCATCTGCCACCTGCATCTGGTATTATTTTATGGCACTTTGTGATCCAGGAAACACTGTGGGGGTATATCCCAGAGCATTTGTCTGAGTTAAAAATGGACTCTTCAATTACTCTTGTGCTATGCAAGCAAAATAATCTGATTCAGTGCATTTTATCATGGTGGAATCGTGACTGGAACGACAATGGCTTCACTAGGGAGCTGAAACAGTGATGAAACTTGTGTCCAAAATAGAGGATCAGAGTTCTTGGCTACATCCTGCTTGTCTGCCTCAAGTTAATATGTTGCTTAGTACGCTCTCCATTCATCAGGACAAACTGTTGAACCATTCTTGAAAAGGGAATGAGCAGATCCATCTTTGTTTAGATGTAATAGAGAAAAAGTCATAACTGCTGTCTGGACTGAAACTCAGGAAGAAAAGATAAGTACATGAGAAATGTTCCCAAGCTTTGGGGAACAAGCACAAAATATCTGACCAGACACAATATTTAGTTTAACATTCCAGTCTCATGTCAAGTCCATTACCAAGACAGTATTTTTTCATCTCAGTAATATCGCTAAGATCCGGCCTATTTTATCATTACGTGATGCTGAAACACTGTAATCCATGCATTTGTATCTTCCAGACTTGATTACTGTAATGTACTTCTCTCTGGTCTTCCAAACTATGCTATTAGAAGTCTGCAGCTTGTCCAGAATGCTGCAGCTAGACTCCTGACAAAAACTAGAAAATATGATCATATAACACCCGTTCTGGCCTCTCTTCATTGGCTACCAGTACAAGCTAGAGCTGATTTTAAGGTTCTTCTTTTAACCTATAAGGCCTTGCATGGACTTGCACCACCTTACTTATCTGAGCTACTTACACCATACACACCAGCTCGTCCTCTCCATTCTGTCGATGCTGCTCTCCTGGTTATTCCTTCAATTAACAAAAAAATCGCTTGGCTTCAGAGCATTGCTTACCATGCCCCTTATCTCTGGAATACACTACCACTACATGTTAAAGAAGCAAGCTCAGCTGAAAATTTTAAATCAAGACTGAAAACCCACCTCTATTCATTACATTACAGCCTACCTTAGAATATCACTCTTTCAAGCATCCTTTTAACTTTGCTCTGTCTTGTCCTTGTTTTACTGTAACTGTGCTTTGATCTTTTTAATGTCTCTACTTTTACTGTAATTGTTCTAATGTCGGGACTTTAGTGTTTTATTGTTTTTATCTTTGCATGTTTTGTTTTGTTCAATGTTTCTTTTAACTGTAAAGTGTATCGGGACCATGATGCATGGTGATTTTGCACTTTAAATAAAATTTCGTCTTGCCTATATATGTAGCATCTCAGTCCTTTGAAAACCATTCTATAAGGGTTTGGTAGCACGTACAGATCTGATCTGTTGCTGTCTGTGATTCTTCCTCACTGTTGGCAGGACATGTGGTAACATGTCTACAACCGCCTGCCTCCACCCACAGAGCCTGCACCCAAAAAAACAAATGCTTTGGACCAACAAAAAAAATTAACACAACAGTTTTCATCAAGCTTTCTGAGTTGTGATAACTTCTGGTGAAATTAAGTAGAACCAACACCGAATATTAAGTAAGGGGAAAAGTTTTTTTCTTAACATTTGAAATTATTTTTATATAGCATCAACTTAATAAATGATAGGATAAGTTTACTTGCTTCACTGCATCTTGTGTTAGAAGCGAGTAAACATGAATATTTATGTGGATGTAGTTACAAACTTGTAAAAGCTTATGACCAACTTATCGGTTCTCAACTTAAAAAAAATTGTACCATAATTAAAATGATTAAGCACACAAAACTTAAAATTGACTTTAAACAATTTAGATGAAGTAGTTGGAACAACTTCATTTTTATTTGTGCTCAACTTAAAAACTTGTCTTTATCCTATCATTTATTAAATTGATGGTACATAAAAAATAATTGCAAATGTTTAGAAAAAACCTTTTCCCCTTACTTAAGGTTCTGTGTTGATCCTACTTAATTTCATCAGAAGTTGTCACAACTCAGAAACCTTGATGGAACTGTTGTGTTAATTTTTTTTTTTTTTTTTTTTGATCCAAAGCATTTGTTTTTAGTGGGTGCACTGGGGTCTTAGGTGAACTCATTAAATTAAGTAGAGAAAATTAGTTAACAAAGCTGTTTGATTAAGTTGGGACAACTTGTTATATATATATTTTTTTTTATCAATGAAAGAAAGAATTGAGTTAAAATTTGTTACAAAAGAAAGTTGAACATGTACCAGCATACTTCTTTCAGGATAACTTATTAAATTATGTTTTCAAATGAAAAGTTTACACAGTCATTTAATTAGAATTTTTATTCTAATACCATGCTATTGATTAAATCAGTTAAATCATGGTTATACGTCCTTTGAAGTGCTGTTCAGAGTGTGGAGAGTGATAAATGTTCCCCTCTGTGCTACGATTTTTTTGTTTTTTAAATATGTTTCTCTCTACTTGGGTAGAGTTGCCTTTCGTGTAACTTATGTTTTATTTTGGCTGCGGGGAAAACAGACAGTGGATAGATGTGGCTTCAGAGGAGTTAACCAACCAAATATCTTCTTTATAATTTACAGTCATCTTCACACAGCTACAGAGTCATAAATTTATAACTGCTGCAGTCAGCAATGTGTTACATTATCTCTGTAAACCCAAAAACTTTTTGGGGGGGATTTCCCGTTTTCAGATCAGTTGAAGGATTACCAGTACATGCTCCTTTCCAGGTTGAGTTAATTTTCTAAATCTTTCGATAATGTCTAAAGGTCATTGCACAATGAGGCTGTTTAGCACATTTGCTGCTATGATGACATTTTGGAGATATGAGATTCATGTATCATGTAGTCAGTCTTATACCATGGTGAATGGAAAATCTAAATAGATAAGTAGAATTATTTTTGACATATAGAGGAGTTCAAATCTAAAAAAAAGAAAAAAAAAAATTGAAATAATCAAAATCATAAATGCTCCTCTAATTGGCAACCACATAATAACACATTGGCTAGCAAACTAACATGACAAAATAAAACTCAAAATACTTTAAAATGAGCATAATAAACACACCTTTTTACCTCTTTGGTGTTTTAAACAAATACACCACCTTAAATTATTCTCATGATACACAAAAGTTAGTGTGCTGCAACAATCTCGCAGTTTACCTTTTTTTTGGGCCAAAATTTGCTAATAACTACAGACCACCAAAATAAGACTTCTGTTGTGACAGGAAGTATGAAATAACAGCCAAAAATAAAAGCTTGTCAGATTGCAGTTGAAACTTCTGTTTGGATTAAATTGCATTTTAGTTTGTATTGTTTCCAGATTAAATTGTATTAAGAATACAACAT
Organism: Lucifuga dentata; assembly: GCA_014773175.1. Taxonomy (NCBI): domain Eukaryota; kingdom Metazoa; phylum Chordata; class Actinopteri; order Ophidiiformes; family Bythitidae; genus Lucifuga; species Lucifuga dentata. The sequence continues at coordinate 37,276 of VXCM01001024.1, read as the reverse complement.
CTATACAATAGACGAAAAGTCTATTGTATAGGAATTATACAGGAAACAGTAAATCATTAATCTTTAAAAGACTCACTGAGTCTTTTAAAGATTTAAAAAATCCTGTCAGTATCAGCACTGAAAACTTTACTTATGCACAGTAGTAAAAAAGTACTCAGTTACTTCAGACTGCTGATACCATTAAAAGTAAAAAGTAGATAATTTTACCCATTTTCCTCATTTACAATGTCCAAATTTATCATAAAATCCAACTTTTGTGCTACATTCAGGACAAACTGAATTTTTTGTGGCCTCTGACATTACAATGGAAACTTAAAATGAAACTGAGTCAAAGTGGTTTTATGAAACATCTGCATGTTTGAATCAGATTATGACTTGTCACCCGATTGCAAAAAACCGACAAACTCCTCTGAAATTTAGCCTGATACTTCCTCTGTGTTCAGAAAACAGGAAGCAGATTCACTCTGTTGGGTAAAGAACGTGGTGTTCATGACATTGCTACACTGTAAGGACAAGTTTTAATAGTGGAGGAGGCATTTAACTGTTCTGTAAGTCAACATCAAGGAATCATCATCTTCCTCCTCTGTGAACCATGAACAAACGAAAGCTCAGTAAGTTGTTTTATACTTTATGATGCTGTTGTGTAATACTGCAGATCTGGAAAGTTTAATTGTCAAAGTAGGAAAAATGTGACATCTATCATCTCTTTCCTCTTTATCATAAAGATATAAAATGTTCAGTGGGTCACACATATCTTGCTAAATGAATTTTGGAAGCAAAAGAGACAGTGTGTTAATCAGAGAAAGAGGTTGATGTAAGTTTATTTGTGTAATTCTATAAAAGAATGTGCTCTATTGACACTTGTTTTACTGTGTGTATGACAGAGATGTGTGTGTGTTTTCTCTTGTTCACTGTTCCACTTACAAATAGCTTTATGGTTCATTGTAAGTGAATTACAGATGAGTCTTTGTGTGGTTTCAATGGGAAGCAGCACAGTGCAGAGTTCAGTACAATGAGCTAAGCAGGGCAGAAATGTCTGCTGAAAGGATAACAGCTCGCTACTTCTCTCTTCTTCTGCTGTTTGACTTGATCTTTCTTTTGCTGTTTTCACTTTCACCCACGACAGCTGCGCTGCAGTCCCAGTGACCGTCCAGTTAATCCTGAATAATTCCCTGTTGCACTGCAGTATAAAGTTTAGCATGTAGTTTGTCTTTATTTGGAGTCACAGCTTAATTTGGGGATTTTAATGACCTTTTTGACCTTCTTCACTTGTTTTTGCCATGTTTTTCTTTTCTTTGCTTCTTTGTTTTATGTTTTATCTGGTAGATATTAGATTTGGAATTTGCCTTTCAGTTCTTTTTGTAAAATACATAAGTAATCTCAATATTTTAACAGAGGTCTGCAGACATCTGTTTAAAAATACAGGAGTGTAGGAGAATAAAATGAAGAGTCAGGAAGGAAACAACAACTCTTGCACACTAACACTTCTGATCAGATGAAAATGACATTTTAGTCTCTAGACCTTATCAGATCATCAAGTGCTGCTCAGACAGAACAAGTTTCGGAAGAAGTTTCACCTACCACACAGGGATGATTTCCAGTAGCGATACCAGCTTAGTCACATGTTCCAGGAACACAATTGTCTGGTTCTTATGTTGCTGGATTTGTGACTCTTGCTGGTTGTTTGGGGTACCTACATGGAGGATCTGAGTGAAACTATGACTGGTGCCATACATGGGATGTATGGGTGCTCTACGGGTGCTGTTAGTGCTGCAGTACCCTGTCAAATAGCTGTCAAAGAGCAGTGCTTTGAAGAAAAAAAGATTAGCAAGAGATTTGATCAGAGCCCATGCAGCTCCAGCTGAAAATGCTTGGAGACATCTTTGTCGATTCTACTCCTGCATGTCAAATATCAACCAAAGATACAGAAGAAGAGAAAAGTTGCTGTTGTTTGTATGACATTAGGCTTAAGAGCATCCATCCATGTACAGGGTTGTGAGGAGGATGGAGCCTACCCCAGCATTCGGGGGTGAGAGGCAAAGCAAACTGTGGAGAGGCTGCCAGTCTATCATGGGGCTAAAACAGAGTCAGACAAAAAAAACAAAAAAAAAACATGTATTTGGGCAATTTAATTATTTATTTTCTGCATGTATTTAGAAAAAAAGCCACAGCACCCTGGGAAATTCATGCAAGAACCACACAGAAAAGCCCAGCCTGATTGGAAGCCGGGATCTTTTTGCGGTGGGGTGACAGTGTGAACCACAGAGCCACCAAGCTGCCCTGGCTTCAGTCCAAAGTTTCTACAGGATTTATATGCTAATTTCTATGTCTTATAAACAATTATTTAACTGTTGAAATAATGGTAAAGGAACATATTTTGGGGGAAATTATTATTTGTTGTTTGCGGAGAGTCAGATGTCAATTTCAGATCCTTGACTTGTTTAGCTTAACTTAGCAAAAAGACTAGAAACTTACTAAAGATACTGTATAAAAATGTCCAAAAATCCCCCAAAACAACTTCAGTTAAATCTACCAGGAGACTTTATCCTTTTCCAAAACGGCGCTATTTACAGGCTTCAACACTAAAATAACTCATGAAGAACAAAAGTAAAAAGTGGCTTGTTTGCCTCTCTGCATCTACACCTACTCATTCTCCTCTCTTTCTCTTTCTCTTTCTCAAAACCATTAGTCTATATTTAGCTGAGCAAATAAATATCTGTCAGCCTCTAATAGCTCCCCGGGGCAGAAACATAATCAAACATCACCAAGGGTTCAGGTCACAGTTCATAAAAAACATACTGAGAGTTTTAGCAGATGGGAATAAAACAACATTCCGCGGATGACTGGAACACAAAGAAAACATTCTACTTTTTCACAAAACTAAGTGAAAAGTAGATGTTCACAGCAGTTAGTCTTGCTGGTGTGTTAAAGGTCCCACATTGTTCTTGAATTCTCTTTTAAAAAGGAGAGTACATCTCAGGAAATCAATAAATTCAGAGTAGCTCACCTGCCTGATGCCTGACCCTAAACAGGAATAAGAAGATGGATGGATGGATGGATTTTAACGTTTTTTAAAATTTGACTTTATCTGCTTTAATTAGCTCTGATAACATCATAAGACTTGTAGGGTTTTCTTTTCCTATTTTGCTGAATCCTGTGTAACATCTTTTGGAACTTAGTCGCTTCCTGTATTTCATCTTAGACTGAAATTTCTCAATTCGGTGTCTTTGGGTTGAACCCCTTGTGAGGTGATATACACAAGGTGACAGACTATTTTTTAAACAGATATATTTATATTTGTGACCTCTGCCAAGGAGCTTATGCATGTTTGTTGTGAGGTACAGTATGGATTTCAGCGAGCAGCATTATTGCTGCATAAACCATCGGGAACTCCCTTGAAGCTTATGAAAATAAAGGAAATAACCTGATCAAATTCTGTATAACTCTCCTTTGCTGAAGTCACAATTACCCTGTTTTAATCATCAAGCATGACACTATTATTCACACACCATTCTTTAAAGAGCCCATGAGTTTGTTGAACCATGGTGTTATTCTCAGTGTTGTTAAAGTAGGTGTTCCTTTTTTGTGATTTTTTTTTTTTTTTTTTTTAGGAGAAATGTTTTAATTTTTTGTTATAATATTAAAGGACCATGCCACCATTTTGCATGTTTGAGCCTAATATATTCAATTTTTATACACATTTAGCTGATTTTTATTTGCTCAGCTAATTATAGGTTAAATAAATAACGTTACTGACAGCCATTTCCCAAAGCATACTACTGGAACAGTGAGTTAAAAAAAAAAAAAAGTTTTCCAGACCACCACTGGTTTCAGTTCATTCTGGTACGCTATTAAAATCGGCTTGATACTTGAAACGTTCTTAGGATAGGTAATCCATTATCGTGAACACATATATATTCAGGGTTTTTTTTTTTTTTTTTTTTNGTCTCCACCAGGGAATATAGTCCCAAAAGAAGACCTGCATTTATTGAAAAATTTAAACAACCGTGACTTCATAAGGCTGCATAACTATTAGCAGGCAAAACATTGATTTTTAAGGTGGGTGTATCACTTGAATATTTGATTTTGAAAGATTAAGAGATTTTGCAAAATATCAAATACGGTTTTATCCTTTGGGAAATGACTGTCAGTAAAGTAACCATATTTATTTAACCTATATTTAGCTGAGCAAATAAATATCAGCTAAATGTGCATAAAAAGTGTATATATTAGGCTCAAACATACAAAATGGTGGTATGGTCCTTTAAATGGAAATCAAATTTCTGTAGGAATCCATTTATTCTGTTGAAAAAGAGGATTTTGTTTTTGTGGTAACACCAGCTAACTATGTCACCATTCTCCTCAGGTTTTAAATGGTTTGGATCCCTTACCAATCTTTCCACCTGCCGTCAATCAGAAAAGATCAACATCAAGGCAGCCCCAGTGCATGATAGGAGCTGTGGCGGTGGAAGCGCACCAAAGTGTGACCAGTCAGTAGATGACATGGAGTCCTGTTTACATAGTCCCAGCTACACCCGTTCCAGTGACATGTACACACATGTGGGCACTATTCCCCGCAGTGAGAAACAGAAGAAGAGCTGGAAGGGGCTAAAGGAGAAGCAGAAGAAGAAGAAGAATGAGGAGGAGGAGGAGGGGGCGAGTGGAGGGCAGATCCAGTGCTGGGTGGGGGAACATGTCACAGAATCCCCTTTGCTCAGTGCCCTGTCCAGTCTCAGCATGACCAGTCTGGATCACCCTGTGCCAAGTTCTGGGAAGGCCAGGCCGCTGCCAGCGACTCCAATGCTTACCCACTCTTCACCTTTGACCTCAACACCCACTAGCCGATTCACAGACCTGAATGATTCTTCAAGGAAATCCACCAAGAACCAAGAAGCACTATTGAGATGTGAGGACACTTTAGAAACTGGCAGAACTGTAGAAGAGTCCAACATGGCTGACACCCCTCAAATTAATGGATCAACAGGTGTTTTGACTTGCGTAAGTCAGGATCTGTATGTACCAATGGATCCAATAGCTGAAGTAGCCTGCAGTCATGTGGAGGAGCAAAGAGAGACACAGCAAGGAGACATGAGGACACAAGAAACCACAAAACCTGCCAACAACTCACAGGAAGTGGAGGGTCCTGAAAGGTGAGAACTCTGATTTATTACAGTTTCAGAGAGTCCAGTGATGGTGATAAATCTGCTGTGTGGCGTCAGGTTGTCTTTACATCAGTACTGTACAACAGCCATCCTGAACCCTTAAAGCAAAGTGGTGAATTGTCTTTTTTTTTTAAATTAATTAGAGATTTTAATAATTACTACTAGCAACAACAAAACAACTTGAAAGTCACTTTTTGATAGTTATGGGGTAATCATGGGGATAAATATGCCTGATGTTTCAACTGCTTTATTACTTTTGAAGACACCAGCAAAAATATATCAAAAACACCCTATCTGCAAATGTTAATGAATCATTTTAAAAACTCTTGGATCTGCCCCTGTATCTGCATCAGCACCAAAATTTAATGGGTTCTTCCCTTGGCCATACTCTACCATTCCATCGAGTTTCGTCAAAGTCAGGTCAGAACTTTTTTTTGAGTAATCCTGCTGACAAATAAAATAAGAAATAGAAACAAAAATAAAACATATAAAAAATTTAATATTCACCTTTATATTTGATATTTAAACATTCGTATTTATATAATAACACAATGATATATGTAGAATATTAGAATCATAGTTTCATATCATGATTTATTTTATTTTTGATACTTTATTTAAAAAACAAAACAAAAACAAACATCTTAACATTGAGTTTTCATTTGTTGTAATTACTCATTTACTGCCACTACAAATAATGTTAACTATTATTAGTAAAATACATACTTTATATGGGAATAAATGAAAAAAAGGTGTCCTGGAAGCAGACATGCGCAGTAGCTTCCTGCCTGTGTTTCAGTCAGCCTCCTGACAAACCCTGCAGCAGTTAGTCAGACTGTGCGGGAAAGATGCGTGAAGCTGAGGATGTGAATGAGGATGAGAAAAGGAAAAGGTGAGGAAACCATTCTCTTATGGTTATATATTGTCTTCATTATATTTTTATATTTACGCATCGTCCTCTGGGGTCCGTGCGGAAACGATGAGACGTTCACTGCCAGAGGGAAAAGTTTGAATGCGTTAGTTAAATCGCGTCTATTCGACTGCGTCATTAATTACCTTCAAGTTTCGAATTTCTAACCGACTTTTCCTGCCTATTTGTTGCATTTTTGTCAGTAGTTACATGAAAAGCTATAACTTTACAACTAGTCGACTTTGAAGTCAGCAGGTTGCCAGGATGGATGACTGCCCTCTGTCTGTCTGTCTGTGACTGTCTACCTGTAGTTTTTCTGTATTTCTACGTATTTATTATTTATCCCTCTTCAGTTATGTCTGACAGCCTGTCTGTGTTTTTTATTTTAAGTGTATCTGTCTGTTTTTCTGTCTGACTGCCAGTTTCCTGTCTGTCTTTCATTACAGCCTTTGCAACTGGGTGACTTTGAAGTCAGCAGGTTATCAGGATGGTTCACTGCACTCTGTCTGGCTAATGACTCCCAGTTTTTCTGCTCGTCTTTCATTCTGTCTGTCTGCTTGTCTATCTGTCTTTCTGCCTGTGTTTGAGTCAGTCATATGGAGCTTTGCAGTGCTGAATCTGGACCTGGACCATATATTACATAAGAATAGGAGTTTGCTCTCTATTTTTTAGTCATAAGTGATAAACGTTTGGATGTGATGGAGCAGGGTTTTTTTTCCTGGTTTTTCTACCTCATATTGAACCTGATTTACACTTGACCTGTCCATGCATTTGATCTTTTACGAATACAATCAGGTATGAACATGACCTGAAATCTATGGAACAGTTTTTGCTAATGGCAACAGATTAGCCTTTCATCTGTTGCTCAGTTGAAAGCAGAGGTATTTTTACTTAACATTTTGTGGCCTCTGAGTCCGTTTTGAAGTCTGGTGATCAGACCCTTTTGTTTCATTTGGATCACAGATTGGGCCATTACGTTTTGTCCTAATGTCCTAAGTATCAGTTCCTCTTCTGCAGCACCTTTTGCAACTGCAGAAAAAAATTCTCCCTCTCCATATTTAAATGCAAATATATATCATCCTGCAAACCTACAGTTTATATTGAATGTAATAAATGTTGTATCAGCTGAACTAACCCAGATCTTTGATGTACTATAAGCTGGCTCAGGGTAGTGTTCATGGCAAACAGCGTTCTTGAATTCTTTGTGGATCTCCATTTGATGGCTGGTGAGCTGCAGACAATCACTTTATTTTTTCTTTACCATTAAAGATTATTTTAGATCATTCATCAGACCAAGGAAGAAGCATTTTTCCCCTCTGTATATTGAACAAACATTTAGTCCTCAAATTGATGGTGAGTGGCCTGACAGAAGCTCTGGACAGTCGCCTGCTTAGTGGCTGGTAACTGGTGGTGATTCACCAACGTGATTGGATCTATAACTGGATCTGTGGGGTCAAGAGAAGTCAGTCAGTTCTGTTTCTAGTTTGTGGATCACTCGGAGGAGAAGTGGTAATTGTGGCTTTTCCCTTTATTAAATAATCACACAGGCTTAGTGACCGCTTCTCTTTCCACTGTCATCACTTCTGTTTCCTCTCTGTAGTAAAACTAAATACTCTCTCCTCTTCATGGATACAGGCAGGTCACTTTCTTTTGGTTAATAAGGGGAGCTTTGAAGATATTGTGTGTATGTGTGTGTGCTCTCCTGAGCAGTGGTGTAATAGCTGCTGGCTGAAGGAGCAGCAATATAAAATCTGATGTTCATTTGGGGAACACAACAGGGAGTTTCCCCTGATCTCACCACTCTTGAGTGTCAGTGGACCCAAACAATGCTTCAAAACCACATGTGGATTTCTGACAGCAGAAAGTGGAGCTGCAATTTTGCGATTATTTTCATAACTGAGTAATCCATCGTTTTTTGTTTTTTTTTCAAATAATCAATTAGTTTATAAAATGTCAAAGACATGCTGACAAATGCATCAGTGTTTCCAAAGCCTATGGTCTTCTTCAAATTGCTTATTGTGTCTGAACAGGTTAAAAAACCCTGTAGGATTGAATACAGTATACAATGATTTGAAACACTAATCAGCAAATATTTGGAATATTTCACTAAAATGATGAACATACAGTAAGTAAATGATTGATATTCTTTGGCCCAAGGAGCTTGTCTCCAAGTTATCTGATCAAAGAAAATGTTTACATGCTAACATTAGCATATTAACATGCCTAACTTTAATATGGCAGCATTCTAACATTTAGCAATTCATGTGTTTAGCATGTTAGCAGTATGACAGATAACAGTACATGCTTTTTACATGGCAGCTTGTACATTAGTACAAACTAATGGTTGAAAAAAAAACCCTACGATGAAAATACAATCAAATTAACTGATTTAAAAAAAAGGTTAAAGAATATGAAGATGAAAACATTAGGAGAGAAGACATGTAACCCATTGCACTGTTAAAAATCATCCAATGACTGAATTCAAAATTCAGACACGTGTAGCTAATAATGTGCTGAAGCTACGGTAGAACTCAGCAAATGCATTTAGTAGATAAAATCAATATATGTTCAGATTTTGGATAATTTTTTGGGGAAAAATTCAGCAACTGTTTTTGATTGCATTGATTTGATTGCAATAGTGAAACGATGCACATTTGCTACTACTCCAATTTGTGCATGTGGCTTCTTCTCCATAGTAATTACTACTGAAACTCATGAGTACTGCAGTATTTAGGTCCATGTGCCCTATTAGCCTGGTGGAAAAACCTGACAGTTTCTCAAAAACACAGTTGAAATGCTTGTAGCAGTTAGCCACAATATTTCCCTATTGTGCCAAGATCAGGAACATTGAGGCAACCTTTAAAGAAGATTTGATGGAGAAAATACTTATAGAACCTGTGGCTCATCACATTTTATTTCTTTATTCATGACCACTTTTTTTTTTTTTTNCTTTTTTTTTTTTTTACCTGTTTCAAGAAACCATTTAAAAAATTCATATCTGGTATCACTTGGCAAGCTCCATAAAATGTTATATAGTCATCCAAAACATTCACATACAGTACGAGCAGCATGATAATTATGTTTAATGTGTGACATCTTCTGGTTTTCAGGCAGCAGCTCATATAGCGTGTTTCACATCTATTCATGTGTGTGTATTTTCTTTTGTGCTTGCTGCTGTGTCTGTTCTGAGAGTTTGTGTTTGGGAACACAAGGTCACATCCCTTGACATTACTCATGGAACTATGCAGCATGTTGAGGAAGCACAGAAATCCCAGGCTTCCCATCGCTAACATGCAGCAGTTTCAGTGACATTTGAAACTGCTGCATGTCAGAAATGTCAGTTTCAGTGACATTCCATAGCTGTCAGGAAAAAAAAACCTGCAGATTTTCCTTTTCTTTGCATATGCTGAAAGTGTCATTGACTTTTTTGTGACTTTTCAAATGCGGAAATGTCTTCACATGTCTCAAGGTTTTGAGACATGAAGACATCAGTCCATGTCTTAATAAACAGATAGACATCTTGTAAATGAACTGCTCTTGACTTCATTCTTGAAAACAAAAAAACAGACTTTTGCAGAAACATCGCTTTCCATGGCAGCAGCACAACTATTCCCCATCCTCCATAAATCACTTTGTTATGTTGTGAATGGTTGCTGGGTGGTGTCATATGAACTCATTACTGCTGTCTGAGGGTTGTGTAAGAGGTGCAAAGAGAAAAAAAACAGCATGTTCTGCCTGTACTCCACTACAACTATTTCTGCTATTACTATTATTATTACTGCTGCTACTAGAGAACTGAATCATCCAGGAACAGTCTGACATTTTAGGAGAAATACACTTGTTAGCCATCTCACCCAGACTGAGATGAGAACATGGTGTCAGTCCCATCTGTGTGTCCATACACAGAGATACAGCAGCTCTAGGACATGTTTAGCCTATTCAGTCGGCTTCGGCTGATTCAGAATGCTGCTGCTGGGCTTTTAAGTTGCTCCAGGTGAAGGGACCACATCACTTTAATTCTTGCTGCCCTTCACTGGTGGCCTGTCACTTTTAGGATTTGATTTTAAGATTTTATTGCTTATTTTTAAAGCCTTACATGGTCAGGAACCTGCCTACATATGTAATCTTTTAACTTCCTATGAGCCTGATCGATGTCTGAGATCCTCTGGCAGGAACCTTTCGGCAGTACTAAAAATCTTGCCACCTTACTAAGGGTGACTGGACCTTTGCTGTACATGTTCCTAAGCTGGAATTCCCTGCCAGAGGATTGTTCTGAAAGGTATTATTATTATTATTATTATTATTACTAGTGTTGAAAACGTGCCTGTTGGGACCGGGCCGGACTTTATGGTGTGTGCCGCAGTCTACCATATGCTGCATACCCAGACCGTATCCTGCCGCCACACCTGGAGCATATCCTGCTGCATGGACTACTTCTTACCGTCACTGCTCAATTTGAGAACCACTTATCCAAACAACTTAACACATGGCTCTGCATGTCCTTGGGTCCTGAGCAATAAACCTGCTGAATTTCAGCTTCATACAGTGCTGGGTTCTGGAGATATTGGTGCTACAGACCGACAGCCAGACAGAGAAAATGTCTTCATAGATAGAGATACAACAAGACAAATTTTTGTCTTGGCTTGTTTGGCTTTGGAGGAGGCATGGATTCTAATCACTGCCCTTCTAGTTTGCAAAGTTTTCTCTTTGATCAGCTCCTGCTTGTGTTCACTTTGGGTAAAGCTGTCAGCCAGATGGATACATTAAAATGTACAAACAAGATGCCAAGATTTAGAAAAATGATTAAAAAACATATTATATGGCAACCAAAATGAATGCAAGAAGATTTAAAACAAGCCTATGTAATGTGCCATTAAGATATTTCAGAATTCTCTTGAGTCAGTTGCCTTAAATGCTGATACATAGTTTTTGCTAGTTTTGCTACTTTGCTATGATGGTTAAGGGGTTTGGTGACATAATTAAAGATGTATTTGGGGTCTGTCCTCATTCAAAATAAACAAATTGAGGCATGAAACTCTGCAGTTTGGTGGAACTTTAATTCATATTGTGGGGCATGGATATTGATTAAGATAGTGGTTCTCAAACTGTGGTGCATGTACAACCAGTGGCCCGAATTTCTGGGTACACCAGATGGCTTTGGAAATTTCTGTGGATAATTAGAAAACAATTGAAATATATTGACATTCTGTTATTGTGGCTAATTATTAACAAAAAAATGGGTTTCAAAAAGGTTTTGTTTTTTTTTAAGTGTAGTTACCATCTATACTCGTGTATAAGCCGATCCCCCAATTTTGTCCTGCAAATTTAGATTTTTAAAAATCTAAATTTTTAGGTCAAAATCTATATAAGCCGACCCCCGACGTTGTTCCATCAATTTATTTGTTTAGCAAATTACCTTTTTTTTTCTGTGTATCCTCATAGTATTCCTGTGATTTTCTGAAAATAATCCACGTACCGGTACCGGTAAACAGCTGATTACCATAATTGACATTAGCTGATATTAATTTTTCCGGACTCCTCTTCCTCATCTGAATCGACAAACAGTTCATTCCAGTCCTGCTCTGTGTAACGTGTCTTGACATGTTATACATACGATGCTCTTTTCCTCTTCTGAGTCCATGTAGTTTACATTCTGTGTTGTATTTTATCTCAGTCTTATTGCTAATAAAGCACAAAACATGTTAACCAAGAGTATCAAATAACGGTACCATACTGGTATAAGGTCATCTCAGATTGGCCCATTGTTTTGTCTTTGACCAATCACAACAGTGCTTACTGGGCGCTGCAGATGGCCACTGCAAAATGTGCTGGATAAGATGTTTAGTCAGGAAATATCTCATTCTAAGGTATGATTTAAACTATTTTCCATGGGTAGTGGTAATGGTAGTATTTCCACCCCTGGAAATTTCGTTCTGTGGGATCAAATTTGAATTTCTCGTGTATAAACCGACCCCCCGATTTGCTTTGTGAAATTTGGTAATAAAAACTCAGCTTATACTCGAGTATATATGGTAGCAAGAATCAACTCATCACATATGTAATGCGTACTGTGTACTAAGTGGGTGTCAGTAACTTTTCTTACTCATACTATAAAACAGTCTTCAGTTTCACTACAGCACAGATACACACGTCTTCCTGTAATTTTAGTGGCAGCTTGCTGGTGAGATGTTAAATTGATTTAGTTTGCTATCAGATGGTACTTGGCTCAAAAAGTTTGTGATCCACTGGATTTAAAGATCATTAAGATATGTTTAAGTGATGAAGTACAGCATATACCAGAATATTTTTTAAATAAGCATGCTTATGTTTCTCTTGTTTTTCAGCCAGCCAGACATGACAGATGGAGAATATGTAAAGGTAAACTTCCTTTTTACATAACGAACATTTTATTTTCTGCCTGCAAACATCCTCTTACTGCCTCAGCTTGTTTATGTGCAACTTTTGTTTGGCGTGAAGCTGTTTTTCATTCTTCCTCTAGCCATGCTGGAATAATAGTATTCTGTTCCCAGTGGGTACACCTGTAAATGTTAAAAACTTCACTGCCTGTTTTTTACTACCACCTCTGCTTCAATGGATGGATGACATAAAGATTTGGAGAATGCGGCCCTCTGCAGTAGAATACCTTGAAGCCAACTGGGTTACCGCTGGCAACCGAGCCAACCTCGGCCTGACCAGCAGCTTTGTTTGGAAAAGGTGGAAAGTAACAAATAGAGAGAGAGAGAGAGAGAGAGAGAGAGAGAGAGAGAAGAGGGAGGGAGAATTTTCACTTCATTGACTTCTAATTGGATACTTGCGTACTTGACAAACATGTTCGTCTGAATGAGACAAACTGGCAATGAAGGACAATGCTAATGAAATTAACGTTATTCATTATTCATTAGGGGTTTCCAGGTCTTTACCCTCTCTCTCTCTCTCTCTCTCTCTCTCTCNCATTCTCTTTTGAAGTGGTTCTGGCCCAGTGCCAAGCCCTTGATTCACATTCCCAGGGGACAAACCATTCAGAAGGAGGGGGGGTGTCAGTGAAAAGAAAAACATCATGTCACCTAGATGACAGAGTAGTGACAGTAGCTGCGAATGGGACTGGGGGGTGGTGGTTTTGGAAGTGGGGGGACTGTCCCAAAACAAAAGCATTCCAGCCCCTCAGAGCAAACGGATGAGCACAGTAGCTCTTGATATACAGTAGCCTGTTTATTTTTCTTTCTTTCAGTTTGTGTAAAGCGCCACTGAGTGATGACCCCAGTTGTACAATGATGTTACCACGGCGATAAGGGCAAGACTCCGGCTCAGATCTGGGTCTCATTGGCCTCTGGTGCCGCCAGTGTGGATGCCAGTGTGGGAATGCCAGAGCCATCCGCCCTCCCTCTTTACCTCCCCCTTAACACACATAAAAACAGAGCCGAGGAGGCTGCAGCTTTACTAGATTAACCCAAGGTGCTTGTTTTCTCACAGCACAGACATACGAGCAGCCTTTTCAAGGATTTTTTTTTCCTCTAAGACAACAGGAAATCAAAAACCAACACAGCGGCAGAAATGCAAAAGTTAGCTGCCCCTGCTAGGATTTGGGTGCATAAATATCCCTGGGCTTAACTGTGTGTTTTATTCTCTTTTTTTTTTTTTNTTTTTTTTTTTTTGTATCTGAACACTGAGCTTGTGTTTGAAATTGCTCCTGTGATGCCATTTAAGTTTTCCAAGGAGAAGTTCTGGTTGGAGCCGCAGAGCGAGAAGCTGAAAAAGCAGCTGGAGGAGGAGCTGAAGCTGAGCGGCAGCAACCTGAGGAGCCACGCCTGGTACCACGGATGCATCCCCTGGGAGGTTCGCTCACTGCATGCTCACGCACACGCACACACATGCACGCATGCGCACACACACACACACACACACACACACACACACACACACACACACACTCAAAAAAATGAATACATTAACTCACTTATACATGCATACAAATATACTAATTATGAATCGATTTTCACATTTTGGTACCAGAATTAGTGCTTTTCCACCAAAAAGTTCTGTTTCATGAACCATTTCGGTTTGGTATCCATGAAGCCATGAAACCCGCAGTTCCACAAATTTGTAGAGGAACCGTTGCATCAGTAATGGAAGTAGCAGCGGATTTTTTTTTTTAGTAAGAGCGGAAGTAGTTCAGTGAAAACAAGATGGCAGACCNGTAGCAGCGGATTTTTTTTTTTAGTAAGAGCGGAAGTAGTTCAGTGAAAACAAGATGGCAGACCACACTGTTTGCCTGCGTGCTTTTATCAACTTTTTAAAAGTATTTACGTCACTCCAACTGGGTTACATGAGCCAACCTACAAACTGTACATACTTTAACTTTTCCACTGTTTTTCACTGTCGTGGAGGTAGAATAATACACGTCCACTTATGATGGTGTCACAGTTCCCACTTCAGGTGCTGCTACTTTTTTACTGGTTTTTCCAAACCAGTTTACTTTGGTTGATCAAAGTAAACTGGTTTGGAAAAACCAGTAAAATAGTCCGCTCCGAATGGTTCCAAATTAGGTTTGTGGAGCCAGAATGGAACCTATCCTGCGTTGTTGGAGCTACCATTAGTGTGAAATTCTGAACTGGGCATTTGATGATCTTGAAAATGTAGAGTTAAAATTGTGGCTTTTTTGTGTTGAATAGCATTGAATAACAATATGGCTTTTCATTTAATAGTAAAAATTGAGACATTTGTATTTATGTGGAAATGTCACAGAGTCATTGCTCTAACAAAGGAGTAATTAAATGTCTTGTCAGGTGTCAGAGAGCCTGGTGGTGAACCACGGTGACTTCCTCATCAGGGACTCCCAGTCCAGCCAGGGAGACTTCGTCCTCACCAGCCACTGGGACCAGAAAACACGCCACTTCCTCATCAGGAAGACAGTGGTGCAGTCCACTGAGACGTACACCCGCATCCAGTACTCCCTGGAGGGTGAGGCCTTCGACTCCATACCAGCCCTTGTCCACTTNGTACACCCGCATCCAGTACTCCCTGGAGGGTGAGGCCTTCGACTCCATACCAGCCCTTGTCCACTTCTACGTGGGGAGCAGGGCGGCGCTGACCCGGTGGAGCGATGCTCAGATTCACAGCCCGGTGAACAGGACGCTGCCACTGAGCTACCTGGAGACGGCTTTTCGCACTGCTGTCAGCACACCATCCTGTCGCGGAGCGCCGAAGAACAGCAGCGAGAATGGAGCAGAGAGAGTTTCTCCCTGGAGGTGAAGCTTCACTGAAAATATACAAGAACACATTTTTCTGACTACTTTTCCTATAGACTTTTCATAAAATGTCTTTAATCAAAGCAGATTTCTTTTGGCTGAATGACTATCAAAGGCTAGATTTGTGTTTTAGGAAGGGTCGCTTTTTTGTTGCAGACTTTCTGTGTAAATCTTGGGACAGAAGACTGTTTAAGTTTTAAAGTTTTTGTATTAGGCTAATTTTCTTGATGTTATTTGGGTTGTTCTCACAGAACGTCTTAGACATTTTCCTTTGTGTCAAACACTGCAATGGTGTATTTGGGGTCTTATACGTCCATGTGGGCACTTTTGTGCATGACACAAGTAAAAATAAAAATCAGATCATTACAACATTAATTGTTACCAGGTAGACCAGAGCAGACCAGATGATGTTACCAGAGCAGAGAAATTGTTCCTATATGTTGCTTTCTGTTTCAGATCTGTATTGTTTGACTTTCTCTTTCTCTCGCCTCCTGACCCCATAGTCCATCTGTCCACAGGGAGGTGGATAGTAACAGTATAAGCAGCCTGCAGCAGGACCAGCCTCTGCTGACTGCTGGGGAAATGTCTCTGTCTACACCAAACAACATCAGTGAGTTGAATACTAAGATGCTCCTCTGTTTTCCTATGAGCTATAATATCATAAATTATCAATCAAAACCTTGGAGGTAACGGAATCTCTCCATAAGATGAATTACACTCTCTTGGGGCGTCATTTTAAACTCTTGTGTACGCACAAAACAGGGCTTGAAAGCTCACGTCTCTTCCCAAGTAAACCTCGGGTTAGAGCTTCCAACAGGTGCAACACAGATGGAAAAGAAGTGAAATGGAGCCAGATTTTTCTTATCACGCAAATCATTTCACTCCATTAAATCCATAATTCTAACGTTGACCTGACAGAGTCCTAGTCAGCAGATTTCTTCAGTATGAGTGTCTCGTATGTGTGACCGGGATCCTTCACATCAGTTAGTTGTGACTGTGGCAGCAGATGTGGTACTAAGCTAGCAGGACTGAAGGTCAGTTCCTGTGTTAAACGTAGCAAATAGGTTATACAAGGGAAACCAAACCAAACAGGGACTCGTGATGACCTCAGAGCGGTCAGTGGAGTAACGAGATAAGATTAAAGGATCTCTGGTTCAAACTTACTATGGAGCAAAAGCAAATGTACATTAATTAATGAATGAAATAAATGACCCTTTGAAAAAAATACATACAGATCAGGGAAAGCTACACACAACTGCATAATTATCATCTTAAAGGACAAAATTGCTTTAACCTCACACTGTCTGCTGTCATCTCAGCCCCACAGTCCAGAAGTCCTTGCAGTAGCCAGCCTGCCAGCGTGGCTCCATCCCCATCCCTCTCCAGGCACCCCGGTGTCAGCCAACCCGTGCCCTCACCAAGCAGCACCCTGCACAGACAGCATCACAACAGGCCTCACCCTCCCCTCAACCCCGACTGCCTGCCCTCCGATACAGATGGAAGCTGCTACACGGAGCTTTACCCCAGTCAACAGAGCTACGTGGACAGGCTGTGGGCAGAGGAACGGCCAGAGGTCATCAACCCTCTAAAGGCAGAGAAGGGAAACTTGTACTTCTCACCCGTAGTGGAGACGGTCTCCTCCTTCAGGCCAAGTGGGTACCGGTCTCACCTGATGCCCAAAGAGAATAAACCACTGGAGATGGGAATCCTGCGGCGAGTAAAGGAGCTCCTGGCTGAAGTTGACCCCAAGGCAGCAGCCAAGCACATCACCAAGGCCGACTGCATGGTAGTGTGTTCATTTACAATCTGCCTACACACAACGTGATGTCAATATGCTGATGATAATGATAATGTGTGGTCAGATCTCCCAATATTTGAAAATTATTGATCAGGCAGAGGTGATATATCTGCGCTACATGAAGTATCAGTTACTTTGTTAGTGGGTTTAACCACCACAGTGTATCATTCAAATGTTGCCATGGTTACTTAGTGACCACAGATTTAGAGCGATGACTAAACTGCTGATCAGAAATTAGTTTGAGGTGTCATGTTATAAAAACGGACACCTGCCAGCAAATCAGAATTGAATATTGCCGCGGCCAATCAGAAATCAGATTGGCCGCGGCAATATTCAATATTTGTGATTAGTATGGATAATATTTGTATACTAATACTAATCACTATACTAATATTTGTATACTAATACTAATCACTATACTAATACTAATCACAATAATTTGTGATTAGTATGGACATGGCCAAGGCTATGGCCAATCTGACTTCTGATTGGCTGAAATAAATATGAACGTTTACTTTACACATTGTGGCATGACCAGAGTGCAAAGTAAGAATACAGTATAACCTGAGCTGAGAGGACATTTGGGGGATGTATTGCTGTAATTAAATCAGTTTATCATTGCACCATGCATTCAGATTCTACAGAGAGCACATTTTTGTTTCAGCTTATTTTTGCAAAATGCTTTTTTTTTTTAAAGTCTGTTATCTGGCCAAAGATAGGTGAATAAACATGTTTTCTGACTAATGATGTCAGAAAAGGCTAACAGCGGTAGGATGCAGAAGCAGACACACTAGCATGGCAGGATCAACGGATTAACAAATCCCAGGGCCTAAAGCAGCAGTCAACAGCAGACAAGGGTCCTAGATTGATTGCTAAAGATAAAGAACAATCTGGCAAACTCAGACTACACGACTTCAAAGATCTCAAATCACAGAACTGTTGAAATTACACAACAATCAGTGTTCTACATAACAATCTTATGTTTAGATGATGCTGTGGTTGTGCACACTACACAATTGAATGCAGACAGATGCACAAATTATACAACCTTTCACCTGGCAGGAGATGTCATCTGAAATTGATACTCACAAAACCTCACAAGAAGTGAAAACACATGAAACCACACAGAAGAAGTTTAAAAAAATGTAAGAAGTCACTGTGATTTTTGCCAATATAGACCAAACAAGGAGCTGCTTCCTGTTTAAGTACAGGGCTTCAAGACTTGGTCAGGATGCGTCTCTGAACTGCTCTGAACTGCACAAAGCATTATTGTTTTACGCTGAATGTGATTTCTTTGCACATAGACACATGCAGAAGCACACACATAAACACACACACACACACACACACACACACACACACACACACACACACAGAGAAATACCCTTGATGAAAATACATCTACACACGATGCTGCCTCACTGTAGCTAAAATCAGCAGATGGCAGATGTAAATTCACATACAGGAACAATGAGGATCATGCCTGTGCTTCCCAGGTGTCTAGGATTGTGGTGGTGAGTCCGGAGGTGCAAAGGATGATGGGAGTGAGCTCTGGGATGGAGCTGCTCACGCTGCCACACGGCCAGCAGCTCCGTCTGGACCTGCTGGAGAGGTGAGAGTCCAAACCCCAAAACCTTCCAGTTCATTCTGTTTTTTGAGAGACTGTATGTGTGTATACAGTATATCACTGACTTTTATATTATAATCTTGAAGTGGCTAATGTTGAATGCTCACCTCCATATAAATCTCTGTTGGAGCTCCTAGTTTTCACTTCAGAACAAACATAAAAGAATAGCACAGAAATGCCACCTAACTCAAATTGACACATCTTGAATATTCATAGATAAAAGCCTGATGGTTTTAGCATTGGTCCCCATTTTTAAAAAGGGGGACTGGAGGGTGTGTTCCAACTATCGAGGGATCACGCTTCTCAGCCTTCCCACTAGGGAAGGCTGAGAAGGCAGCACCCCTGCATAGGAAAGCCTATGCAGGGGTGCTGGACTTAGATCGATAGTCGAATCTCAGATCCAGGAGGAGCAATGCAGGTTCCGTCCTGATCGTGGAACTGTGGACCAGCTTTTCACCCTCACACGGATACTAGAGGGGGCTTGGGAGTATGCCCAACCAGGCTACATGTGTTTTGTGGACCTGGAAAAGGCCTACGACCGTGTCCCCCGAAGTGTCCTGTGGGGGGTGCTGCGGGAGTTTGAGGTACCGAGTTCGTTGACATGGGCTATCCGGTCCCTGTACAACCAAAGCCAGAGCTGTGTCTGCATCCTCAGCACTAAATCAGACCTGTTTTNTCCGGTCCCTGTACAACCAAAGCCAGAGCTGTGTCTGCATCCTCAGCACTAAATCAGACCTGTTTTCAGTGGGTGTTGGACTCCGCCAGCGCTGCCCCTTGTCACCAATCCTGTTTGTGATTTTCATGGACAGGATTTCAAGGTGCAGTCAGGGATTGGAGGGTGTCCAGTTTGGTGACCTCAGAATAGCATCTCTGCTTTTTGCAGATGATGTGGTTCTGCTGGCTTCATCAGACAGTGACCTTCGATGCACACTGAGCAGGTTTGAGGCCGAGTGTGAAGCGACTGGGATGAGAATCAGCACCTCCAAGTCTGAGACCATGGTGCTCTGCAGGAAAAAGGTGGACTGTTCCCTCCAGGTTAGAGGGGAGTCACTACCCCAGGTGGAGGAGTTTAAGTATCTCGGGGTCTTGTTCACGAGTGAGGGTAGGATGGAGCATGAGATTGATAGATGGATTGGTGCAGCGTCCGAGGTCCTACAGATGCTGTACCGGACCGTCGTGGTGAAGAGGGAGCTGAGCCAGAAGGCAAGACTCTCAATTTACCAATCAATCTACATTCCTATCCTCACCTATGGTCATGAGCTCTGGGTAATGACTGAAAGGACAAGATCGCAGATACAAGCAGCGAAAATGAGGTTTCTCCGTAGGGTGTCTGGGCTCACTCTCAGGGACAGGGTGAGAAGCTCGGACATCCGGTAGGGACTCGGAGTAGAGCCACTGCTACTCTGCATTGAAAGGAGTCAGTTGAGGTGGTTTGGGCACCTAATAAGGATGCCCCCGGGGAAGACCCAGGACACACTGGAGGCATTACATCTCCTGGCTGGCCTGGGAACACCTCAGAGTCCCCCAGGAGGAGTTAGAGGGCCTGGCCGGGGGCAGGGAAGTGTGGGCCATCTGCTTAGTCTGCTGCCACCCCGACCCGGACCCGGATAAGCGGAGGATAATGGGAAAAAAAATGGTTTTAGCATTGAATGGNACCCCGACCCGGACCCGGATAAGCGGAGGATAATGGGAAAAAAAATGGTTTTAGCATTGAATGGCATCCTCCTGCTTTTTCTGCAGCAAGCAAGAAAAGTAGGAGGATGAAGAGGAAAAGAGGAAAAGAACCTCTTACTATCCATATAGTCGATTTCATATCTGTTGGCTGGACAAACAAAGAGTGCCACCTACACAAGCTCCATCTCACCAAATGATAATGATGTCAAAACTTTCAATATTTTGTGTGAGGAAGGTGATTTGTTCGATTGTGTGCATGCCCTGTACAATATTTTGAATGCTGGCATGTCTCGTTGATTCTCATTATTACTGTATATAACCGGCCAGCCTGGTGGGGCACTAAAATAACTAAAAAAATGACGTTAACTTTGCCAGACTCTGTCCTATCAACCTGACAGATGTCGGGAGATATTCAACCTCAAAGTCTGTTATAAAAGTGGGCATCTTCAAAGTCACAGTGATTCCACTGGTTGCTTCGGAATTTCCAAAGGCCATTATCCTAATGTTGTGATGAGATTTTGCATCTAACGGCTGCAGTCCTGCATTTAAAAATGAAACTGGTTAATCGATGACAGACCTACATTAATAATGTAAAAGAACGTGACATCATCATTTGTTGGGACATTCGATTTGTCATTTTTAGGCTTTGTTGTTTTAATGCGATTTTTCTAATTGGAATTTTTTTGGTGTGTTATTTAGGTTCTGATTTTATCATCTTGGTTTTTTTCCGTGTAGGTTTCAAACCATGGCAATCATGTTGGCTGTGGACATTTTGGGATGCACAGGGACAACTGAAGAGAGAGCCAGCCTGCTGCATAAAATCATCCAGATTGCTGCTGAACTCAAAAGCAACATGGGCAACATGTTTGGCTTTGCTGCCATCATGAGAGCCTTAGAGCTGCCACAGGTAAACATGGCTGAAGGTGTCAAGATTTATTCCATATATTCAGGTTTTGTTCCATATTATCAGGTTTCATTCCATATTCTCAGATTTTCATTCAATATATTCAGATTTTGTTCTGTATTTATTTATTGTTTATTTGACAGAGACGATACATACAACATTGCCATGGAAATGTGGAAAATACAATATACATAAAACATCCTATTATTGATTTATTTTCTGTAACAGCATGCCATAATATATATATATAAAATTTTATTTAAAATTCATATTACTTTATTCAGCTTCTATGCCAAAAATAATATGTAATTTTTCTAGCAATCCCTCCCTGTTATGCCTTAACTCTAGCTGAAATACAAACCTCAGCAAAATGTAACTTTTGAGCTTCACATTTTTCCTCAGTGCATCCTGTTGTTATTTAAGGATAAAGACTGAAGTGTAACTGGTGTTGCTGGTGCTGACTGGGTTTCTGTCTCCCAGGTGTCCCGGCTGGAGCAGACCTGGTCGACATTACGTCAGCGGCACACAGAGGGTGCTATTCTCTATGAGAAAACCCTGAAGCCATTTATGAAGAGCCTGAATGATGGGAGAGGTAACAACTGTCGCTTCTTGACCATGGCTTCTTGATAAAAATTCTCCATTAAAAAAAAAAAAAAAAAATCTGTATGCCTGCCAAGAAATGTAAAAATAAAAATTTCTAAATGTATAAATGTGAAAATAAATATATTAAAATAATAGTTTGCATAAATGAAAAAAAAATAAGAACTACTTTGACAGAGATTTGGTCACTTATCTCTGCATTTCAGTATTTCTTCTATGATATTGAGGCTTTTTCAGTAAATTTAAGCCTCACCAAACCTCTTTTTCCTCCAGAGTGAAGACAAATTTGTTGGTGATGTCATCAGTTCAGTAAACACAAACACACACTCCTCATTAATATCATTCATAGCCTGATACCAAAATACCCTCTCTGTCTCTCTGTCCTTAGAGAGCTGTCCGCTGTCCAACACCACTTTCCCCCATGTGGTTCCCCTCCTGTCCCTCCTAGAGAAGAGCGTGGCAGTGAGTGAGGGGGCGGAGCCCTGGGAGACGGTGGAAGCTGGTGTGGATGTGGTCATGTTCCATCTAGGGGCCGCGAGGACCATCGCACAGCTGGGGAGCATCTATCAGTCCAATGCTGAAAACAAATTAAAAGGTAGGGAGGCGAGATAAAGAACGACACACTGCATTTACATCAGCAGAAAGCCAGTTGGGTTGTTGATCAATTATTGTCAGACTGACTTGTGATTAACCAAATTTAGTTAAAATTTTAGTGAAAGCAGTTAAATAGTTGATGGTATTTCAACTTCCCCAGAGTGTATGATATGAGAGCAAAAAGCTTCATAACTTGGCCCTCAGTGTGCTGGTCATGGACATGTCAGCAGGGTGTGTACAGTTCCTGTCCTAGAGGTCTAAACCTGCATGCTCTGTGTCCTCATTTCTCACTCTGCTGCTGACATGAAAATAAACTGATATAATCTCACTTTGATGGTGTAGGATTCCAGGAGCAGGCTGAGATCCTGGAGCTGTTCCAGACTGATTTCCAGATGAGGCTGCTGTGGGGGAGCAGGGGAGCTGAGGAGAACCAGGCTCAGCGATACGACAAGTTTAACCAGGTGCTGACCGCCTTGTCCAACAAGCTGGAACCACCCGTCCGACTGCACTGACCCCAGATCTGGTCTAAGAACTTTATTTATCTGGAGTCAGGCTCATTTATGCTTTAGACATTTCTACCTGCTCTGCTGGATTCTGAGCAGCTCCCCCTAGCAGCTGGGGGTTAAGTGCCTTGCTCAAAGCACCTTAAAGGTTGTGGAAAGTGAGATTATGACAGAATTTTAAACCAAGATCATTTCTTACCCAGCAGGCTCCACCCAAATACCACTCTCTCTAGGCTGTATATTATATTTATGAGTGTATAGATAACGCGCTGTGTAAACTTAATGTCATAATAACTTGAGACCTTGTTTACTGACCTTAGAATAGAGTTTGACTTTATTATGGAAACTGAAACCTTAAAGGACCATTTCACCCGTGTTATCTGGCTCAGACTTTGAGACCTCCACTGCTAAGAATTCTTCTGCCACATTTTACGTCAATGATCTAAAATCAATACTTGCTCAACTGTGTTAGCAGTTCAGTTTTAACACTCTGTGGGGTTTCCACTGGCATGCTTAACAGGCTTAGTCCTGTTGGACTTGGACAGGATGTAAAGCCTGCCCAGCATCCTTTCATCTACATGTTTAGTGCTCCAAGTATTTCCTCATTCTTCATCATGCTAAACTGTGAAACAAAAAGATAATGGTGAAATAGACTGCATCACTTACTCAGCAGAAAAATATGTTTTCTGTTACAAAAGGCCTCAGATTGTTGATATTAGGCTATGTGCCTCACACGGACGACTGACCGATTCTCCTCTGTTGGTTTCATGTAAATAAATGTTTTAATGTCTGCCTGAAGGCTGGACCTTCCCTAAATGTCAAAAATTGTCTGAACTTTATGATAATATGCATAATAGTGTCATAACTTGCAGTGCAGCAACACTTGACCTGAATAACATAATATCATAATTTCCTTTTTTTTTTTTTTTTTTTNTTTTTTTTTTTTTTTTTGCATTATTCTTATTATCTTGAGTGAAAGACTAAGATTTTTCTAATTGGAAGAGAATATTTAATGTAATCAGAACAAAGGTGCTGTAGTCAGTGGTGGGGTTGAATCCTTTTTAGTTAAGTTGATTTAGAATCACATATTTTATATTTCATGACCATTTTGTTTGAAGACTCCTTCTTTTCTCGCCATGCCTTCCTGTTGCCTTCAAAATAAAATAGAAAGATTCTGATAGTCCTCTCTATCATGTTAAACCTGTGAGAATGACAGCTCTAATGATATTCTGTGAATTGGAACAAAGTGACTGAACTGAAAGTGAACTGACCCTAAATACTATAGTGAAACACAAGCACAATACACATCTACAGTGCATTTATATTACTTTATATATTATTAACTTCTAATATTTATGTCAAATGTAAAAAGGCATGTTTAACTCACTGTGGAACCAGTTTATTTTCATAAAGCTATCACGTTACCTGTCAGTTATGTTTGATGTTTTTGTCTGGAATGCCAATAAATAAAACAAGGTCGTTTATAAGACCTGTTAACAGTTCTGTTCTTTTGGACGAATCAGGGACTTTGCTATGTCTTTCAGGGTCATGTTTGGTGAATTTGAAGTGCTTTAAAATCAGAATATATTTTGTTTTATTTTTTATTATTATTATTAATTTTTTTTAGGTAAGATCCCAAATGTCCCACATTTCTAAAATTTGGTGGAAACATCATCCATTGGCCAGAAAACAGGTGATTCATTTTACGTGTGTATTTGGATACAACAGCACCACCAAGTTGCCATTTATTTAGCACTTAACTTTTAGGCTCATAACTCCATGATGTGCAGAAGCATTACCTTTTTCCTGGTTGTTTTCAGCCCTGTGATAGACTGGCAATCTATCCAGGGTGTACCCCGCCTCTCGCCCTATGACTGCTGGGATAGACTCCAGCCCCCCTGTAACCCTCAACAGGACAAATGGATGCATGGATGGATGGTTGTTTTCATTACTCATGAAAATTTCAATAAACAAAATGTGATATATATGCCAGCTGATGAAATGCATGTTTCCATCCAGATAGATAGATAGATAGATAGATAGATAGATAGATAGATAGATAGATAGATAGATAATGAATACAGTATANAGATAGATAGATAGATAGATAGATAGATAGATAGATAGATAGATAGATAGATAATGAATACAGTATAAGGCTGGAGATGTATGGTTATATTTATGTACAGTAGGTTTGCATATATGTAATACACTTGTAAATATAAGGAAATTAAACAGGAAAAGAATGTTATTTGGAAATTGATGTACTTTCATTTTGGGATTTTCTTTTCTTTTGGTTCTTTTTTAATATAAAGTGACATTTATTTTTATTATTATTATTATTATTATTTTATTTATTTTTTATTATTATTGCAACACCAAGTATATTTTCCGATATCAGATACCATATCTGTGCTTTTGGACTGTGATCCTCCAACGTGTCCCTCTTTTAAAACTACATCCTGGGCTCTCTCCAGATGCATTCTGGGAAATGTAGTTCTTTTCGTTTGGGTGTTCTGTTTTAATGGACGCCGTCCTAGAAAGTAGAAAACTACACGCCGGGAAGTGCTCGGTGACCCTGTCCTATCTGTTTTCTTCCTGCCAGCAGGCTCCAAAATGTTGGCAATCCTGTCTGTATTGTTTTTATTCTTTATTAACCCGGTGTATTGCGTTTTCCAGAAACTTTACTGCACTATTTCTGAAAGCTGTGAATGCGACTTCAAGCCGAATATCAAAGGTAAGACAACATGTAGCTAACTCCTTTCTAGTAAACTGACGGCTACTTCTTCCTCTTAGCCAGATAGCTTGCCTAAAAAGACAGCAGCTAGTTCACCCAGGTAGCAGAAAAATAAATAGATATACATATATAAAGTGTTAGCTGTCATTTTCAGTATTCACTGTCCAAAGAGGTTCTTGACAGTTAATTGTAAATTGTTTTTTTTTTTTTTTTTTNTTTTTTTTTTTTTTTTTTTCTTCCCCACAGGTAACACTGCTAATGTTAGTCCTTGCTAGCTCTGTTTTAGTTGTATATGACAGGGAGGAGGCCAATATTCATTGTTTAAAAAAAGAAAGCAAAGATTTCGAGTCCAGAAAACAACTTATGATGTTCTTCACCATTCAGTGCAATCAGCATGCTAACAGAGTGATAAGGATTTATTTTAAATGTCTAGTACTGTATTAGTACACAGGGTAGAGGAAAAAATAGAAAGGTGGTTACTGTGGGATGAGAGCTTTGCATTAAAAAAGTTCATGATTAATACTTATCTTCCCAATTGAATCTCCACTGCTTGATATTTATTTAGCTGTACTGTCATTTGCATGGTTTTGTATTGTAAACCTAATACCCATTCATTTCATATTTAACTGCAATACAGTATTTCTTGGTTGTCTCTGACAAGGCTTATCCATGTATTATGCTTACATGTACCATTGTATCAAACATGCAGACAACTAACTATAGTCATTCATTAATAAGCACATTAAAATAATGGTAGGTTTGGTTATTACCAAGAAACTCATAATAAAATCTGTGTCACAGTACAGAGGCCCCAATACCATAAATATCACAATACATGGGAATACTGATCAACCTACAAATTTAGGCTATGAAAATTGTGAATATAACTGTAACTGATGAAGGTGGTTGCTCCCACATCTTTGCTTAAGTTTGAACTACTTTTCTTCATTTTTATGGACTGGAATGTGCTGCCATCATCTGGCCTTGTTGTGTAATGAGTGATTGGTAACGTGTCGCTGCATCTGTATTGATATATGCATTAGGAAGAAATCTATCAATATATATTCCCATATCATTTTTTTTTTTTTTTTTTTTAATGTAGCTCTCCATTAGCTAGGCCTTTGGTTTCATTACTGGCCTGAATGTTTAGTTCCTGAGTATCTCTATTTAGCGTCATCGAATTTGAAATCTGAGTCATTTTAATCAAATCTACCCCTGTGGTATATAAAGATAATTATGAAGATATTTTAGTAGCATTTGTAGCTGTTTATTATTATTACAACCAACCATGTTTAAATTACTACACTCTGACATCACAGTGGTTAATCTCTTTCACTCTCTTTATCTCCTGCCAAACAGACCTTGAGTGGGACCTTTACAAGAATGTCTATGGACAACATCTGGCCCAGGACATTGTGTCAGAGGAGGTGGCAAGCTTCCTTAACAATAAAAGCCCTGAGCGGCCCCTGGTGCTGTCATTCCACGGCTCCTCCGGGACAGGAAAGACTCTAGTCAGCTCCATGCTGGGAAATCATTTATACGGCTCGGCTATGAGCAGCCCGTTCGTCCACCAGTTTGTGCCCACTCTCCATTTCCCCTTACCAGAGCGGGTGGATGAGTACAGGGTGGGTTAGGACACATTATACATGTCACATAAAAGAGTCAGAGAAGATAAAAACAACAAACTACAATGAGTGATTGGTAACGTGTCGCTGCATCTGTATTGATATATGCATTAGGAAGAAATCTACAACCAAAACAATCTACAACCCAAACTCCAAGAAAGAGTGCCAAGCTTTTTTTCATGTCTGTGTCAGAATAAATAATCTGACATAATACTACACACTGCATATAATACTGTAAAAATAAAGTAAGACAATCATCAGTGATATTTGGTCAGAAAAGATAAAATCATAGAAACTTATATAAAGGTTAAAGATCAACAATGTAAATGAGTATTAAGATATTTGGGGGAAACATGAAAATGTTGGTTGAGCCTTTAGGAGATTATTTGAATCTAATTTGATAAATTATTAGTGAGCTCAGATGAAAGCTTCAAAGTTTAATATTGTTCCTGTTCTACTCAACCCATCATCTAAATTAATTTCCACATCATCGTTCATCCAAAAAGGAGAATCACATCAGATCCTGCTCATAAATATGTTTAACAGTCTAATAACAATTAGCTGGAATTCCATAAAATGCCAGTTTAAATCTCCAGTAAGCTACACATCACATGCTCATATCCAGAATTGAGAAAGCTACTCTGACATGCTGATTGTAACCAGAACAGTCAAGATTTTTTAAAGCTCTTAATCTAGTATCACTTTATTGCTTTTATGGTGTGAGAAACATTTTATTATGATAATGTACACAAAGCTTTCCCTAAGTTTTAGGGCGACGTTCACGTTCTGCTTGAGATTCTTTGCAGTAGCAGACGACCTTTTGCACCACGAAGATGCAGTTAGGAAGTTGCATTCAGGAAATGGCGGTGTTGGTATTATTTTGCTGCAGTGTTATGAATTTCTGTCAGGCAGATTGATGTTGCTGCTTTGCAGGAGGAGCTGAAGAGTTGGGTGAGGGAGAATCTGACGGAGTGCGCTCGCTCTGTTTTCATATTCGATGAGATGGAGAGGATGCCTCCAGGCCTCATCGACGTCCTGGAGCCTTTCCTGGGTCCATCGCATGTTGTGTTTCGCACAAACTACCGCAAGGCCATCTACATCTTCATCAGGTAGCACACACACACACACACACACACACCAGGCTTGTCAGCAAAGCCAGTGAAATGACTCAAATGTTGGTGGAGTTTAGCACTCAAACATCACTTAAAAAAAAATCTTATAGGCCCAAAACACCTCGTAATATTGGAATAAAGACACAAAACTGACTTTCATAACAGCTTGTGAGTTTGTGCCTTCCTTAGAATGCAAAACCGTATGCATGAAATTTTCTATAAAAGAAATACATTCTGAGAATTTTATATTATTGTTTTCTGACTTACAAAATGAGACTTTCACAGAGGAAAAAAAACATGAAAATTGGGCAAACAAAAAAACAGCAGGAGTTTAGAGAACATCTAAACTCCTATTTAAAGGTTTATTTTGTGCATGTGAGTTTTTTTCTTAAATCATTTACAGCACAGTGTGATTTTAGCCAACATTTCTGTGTTTAGTTACTGCAGTGAAAGTTTAGGATAGAAAACATCAACAGCGAAACCATCAGCACTAACTTCCTCTTTGACTGCATTCATTTGAAATGTTTCTTTGTAGATTTGTGATGGTGTTTTGTTTGGTGACCCTGCAGCTCCACGGGGGAGGACGTGATCAACAAAGTGACTCTGGACTACCGGCAGATGGGACGGGACAGAGAGGAGATCAGACTCGTTGACCTTCAGGACGCCATTGCACAGAAAGTTTACAACAGCAGCACAAGTAAGAGCCCCGAGAGACGAGTGATGATCCACAGAGAGGCAGAGCAGGGAACTGAGCAAAAGATACTTTGGATTGTTTTTTGGAAGTGGAACTGTGTGTGTGCAGCCAGTTAGGAAACTCTGGTGGAGCTTTGATAATCCTGATCAATAACCGTCCTTTGTGTTGATCTCAGCAAATCTTTATGATTAACTGATTTTACCGACATGGCACACATGGTTTGGAATTCAAAGGCAGTGACTGGTCAGACAGAAAGGAAACATCAGATACAGCAAAGCAGGAAGCAAAGCCAAATATGACAAGCAGTTCAGTCTCTCCACGTTACATGGTTATAAATCAGGAAAACATGACATTATGATATATGATTATGTAGAGTCCAAAGTGTATATTACAGGGCTGATATCAGATGACATCAACTCATCATAGAAAATAAATGTAGAAACACTGTCATCATTACTCATTGTCGAAAATGTGTGTTTAGATGTTGGCCAATAATATTTTCAGAATTGTTTTAATTGTTTTGTTCACATATCTGCATTTGCAACAAAAAACTATTATTATTCAGGCTTTGTTATGTACAATTAATGTTACAAGCCATTCGATCAGTTAAGTTTTCACTAAATATTCATTCAGCAACATGCAGCGTTACATTTCAGATGATGCAAAACTGAACTGCGTCATCGCATATTAATAAGCAAAATGTTGACAAGGATGAAACTTGTTCCTTTGTTTAGCTCATTAGTCGAGATGTTGCTGTCGCAGAAGCTTCGTTATGGTGAAATCACATCTCTCTCTCTCTTTCTTTCTCTCTCTGCAGGCGGTTTCTTTCGCTCCAGCATCATCCAGCAGAAGCTCATCACCCGCTTCGTTCCTTTCCTGCCGCTGAGCCGGCGCCACGTGGAACGCTGCGCACGCACACAGCTATGCCAGCGTGGCTGCTGCAGCTGTGGCAACGTGGTGGAGGCGGTAAGTGGCGACATGACCTACGCTCCGGTAGAGGGTCATTATTTCTCCACCACCGGCTGCAAGGCTGTTTCAGCCAAAATCAACCTCTTCCTGTGAGCAGAAAGGGGAGCTGTGCTCGTTTTGTTGATTTTTATAGATTCAGAGGGGATACAGGGGGTAAGTCGGTGACAGAAATCATCGAAAAGAAACAGATCTCAGGTCGGGTCGGGAAATCAGACTCCGAGGTCATAGCAGTGCCTGTGGAGCAGACACGGATTCAGGGTCAGGGATGACTTCTGCACTTGGTGTGATGGGGTGTTAAACTGAAAACTCTCCAGGAGGCGGCTTGAGTTCCTCTGAAGGTTTTTAGTCTCCACGGTGTCCGGCTGCATGCGCTCACAGAGGTTACTTCCTGAGGATTGTGCAGACTCGGCTTATTTTCTGAACCCAGCGGTCACGCCGCTCTACCTCAAAACTAACTCCACCTTTCATTTATCAACTCATCAACTGCTACGTTGAGGTTTAAGGTTGCAAGCAGTGCAATTCATTTGGTACTTGCTCGCCGACTTTTTTTATTTAACCAGAGACGTACATGCTTTTTTTTTTCCAATATCGCCCCTGCTTCACATTCTACACAGTCACACACACACACTCACAGCTGGAAACGTCCCAGTACCACCGCAGATAAGCATAGAGCAGATCCAGATCCAACAGCAGCAGCTGGAGAGTCGGTGCCTTGATCATTTGCTGAAAGGGATCAGCGGTTGTTTTTAGCCTATCTGAATTATTTAATTTGAAGAAAAATACATTTCCTTTATGATCAGTGCAAAGCTGCAGAGAGTTTCTGTTCACAATAGCGAATACAGAGAGTTGAGATAATCAGATTCAACTTGGATTTTCAGAAATTAAGAACGATGGTTTTTAGAAGGATGAAAATGCATTTTGGGCATTAAATAAAGGGTTTTATGAGTCTAAAGGTGTAGAAAGTGGTTTCAGACAGATTAAGAAGCATGAAATCTTTCAGCTTCCCTCAAAGTAAAAAAATTGTAAATCAGTTTTACTACCTCTCTGTTTCAGATATAAAACAAAACTTTCAATTTTTCTCCACATTGTAATATTAACATTCCCACAGGTGATAGATTAAATACACCACAAATATACTACCTATGTATAGTTACAGGTGAGGATTATTAATAGGAAGTAATGGTACTGATAAATATGTCAGGCCAAAGTGACATCCTGTTATAACAGTATTTATTAGAAGATTAAAATCAGAAGGAGTTGAATTTTACTTGAAAATATTGCTTTGGATTATCAAGTAGTTTTGGAGTCATATTGTGGGAACACGTCACAAGTTGTGCCAGCAGGTGGCAGTAAAAAGCTCAATTTGCCAAGTGAAGAAGAGAAAATAAACTTCACTTGCAGCAAGGTGCATTTTTAATTAAATTAATCCAATATGTGTTATTTCTGTAAGCAAACATCATGTATTTAAAGAGTTTGTTCTATTTTGCTTCTTTACTGTATGATTTATTGTGAGGGTAACAGACTGTGTGAGGGTAACACACTCAAAGTGCACTTTACAATTATACAAGATTTTTGGACCTGTTTTATTTTATGAGTTAGAAGAAGAAAAGCAGTTTTTTTTTCATGTTTTATTTTGTCTGTAAGAAGGTACAGTCTCCTCATGCTGCCAAAATGTCTCGTTTACTTCCTGATATACTGCCAGTTTTCTGCTGAATTCTTTACATCCAATTAATGACCTGGATTATTTGCTGTGTTAACACGTGAGACAAAAAGACAGAGAATTAAATGCAATGAAGTTTCGCTTGTCTGCAATGAATGAAGGAGAGATGCTAACATAGTAACACATGAAAAAGATTTGAATGTTCGAGAGGCACAAAGCACCTCAAACTATCAGGCATGTTGTGAGAATCGAACCTCTTACCTTGTAAGTGCCACCATCAATCTGTTCACCTACAACAAGCAAGGGCAACTGGCGGCCTGGGGGCCGGATATGGCCCGTATCTTTAATCTGTCAGGCCCTTGGCTGACTTCTCAAATAATAAAAATGAAAACTGACTGACTTCCTGTATGTCCTACAACAAGCTAACAGGAAGTCATTCAGTTGTTCCTGGCTGATTGGCTGCTCACGTTGTGAACGTGAACAGTGAGTTCTGGGTTCTTCCAGCCTGTGTGGCCATTCATTTTCCAGTTTTTCCAGTTTCCAGACTTTGATTCATGAATGTTTCGGCAGAGGTTTTGGCAGGTTTACATTTGCTGCTCGCCGTACGACTCCTGCCTCGCTGTCTGAAGTTTGTTTTAAAGCCAGGTGGAATGGTGGTGTAATTAATAAATAAATAAAATGGAAATAAAGCAGAAAACTGTGTTTCTGTGTTTCATACCTGGCTGAGTGTAACATGAAAGAAAACTTTGGTTTGTTTGTCAAATTTTGTGAAATAAATACATCACCTCTGAGTGAAGCGAAACATCTAAGTAACTCCTCAAAAACAAGCCACCAACTCAACCACAAATCACAAAAAAAAAAAAAAAACCAAAAAAANAAAAAAAAAAAAAAAAAAAACCTGTGTGCTGTACTGAAATCAACAACTTTACAGAGTTGGTTTATTAAAAAAAAAACAACTAATTCTTAATTTAAAAAAGAATAATCATAAAAATCACAATAAATATATTTCTTAAAGATAGCCATTTTATTTGAATTAGTTTGCCACAATAACATTTCTACAGGTTTCAGTTGCTTTGAACTTATGTAGAATGTTTTTAGAGTCTCCTGGGATCACCAGGGGGCGATTCATGTACCATATGTGGTATATGTTCCACAGTTAGTGAATCTCTGGACTTTTAAAAACAGATGATTTTTGGCATATACCACAACTATATATGCAGACAAAAAAAAAAAAAAAAAAAAAAAAAAACCCAGATAATTTAATTTTCAAACATATTCCTGAACAAAGTCAAGTATTAAATACTAAAACTATGTATATGTCTTGTGTTATTTTTCATCAGTGTGTGTTTATCTGTACTCATTTTCTCCTTAGCAGTTTCTTCATATTTCATCATGTTCAGAACTGACTATGATGTTTCTCTGAAAATAACCAAGTGTTTGTGTGTCCGAGTAGTTGCAGGATTCCTCTTACACTACAAATTCATTAATATTGCAATATACATATACTCAATATTCACACCATAAATATAACATCTACACTATCATCCACATTGAACTTATTTTTACAGTAATATTAAGATTTAGGTCAATTTTCCTCACATCCTCTGCAAACAAAAAATCCTGCATCTTGAGTGTTAACGAGATTAAAAGTTAAAGTTTACAGCCTAAAGGAACAATCTGTGCTCCAAAGGTTAAAAATGATCACCGCAACACCAGAAATGGTAACTAGAAAATGTTATCACTACACAGTAAACAACAGAAGACAGCAAAGAAGTCTAAGTTATTAATGTTTTCTAATGCTGTAAGTGGTTTGTATTAATATTAAGTTTGTAACACAGCAGGAAAACAGCCTATATTTTACATTCTGATCATTTAAAGTGCTGCCATGCAGTACTTAAAGGCTGTCGTTTTAGCTTGGTGATTTTTCTGACCCCTAGTGGCCATAAAGATTAATGCACTTTTAACTTTAACAAGCACTTTAATTCAACTTCATGTTTGCTCGAAAGTTACAAAACAAGGTGAGCTGACCTGAACTGTCTCTTGTAATCATACGTTCCATAACAAATGTGAGATACGATAAGTCAAAGTTGAAGAAGAAGCTAATTCTGCATGCACCTCACAGAACTGAAATTGTAATAACAGGAAGTTATATACAAATACTCAAAACTACACATTAAAGAGTATGTTGTGTGTCAGTACTTTTACATGCACACTGCACTGATTTTGTTTCTTCACTGTGATTAAGATGTCTACTTGCTCAGTTTAGTCATAGTTAAGGTATTATTAATGAAGCTCTCTACTTCCTTTTGATTTTTCACAAGAAAGCCTTCCACTCAGCATGTTTATATACATGTTAAAAGTTTGATTATTGGATTCAGGTAAGAAATCAATTTTATTCAAATATCATTTAAATATGGTTATGATTTTGTTTGTCTGCACTGTATTTAAGATATCTACAGTAAAAGGACATATAGGATTCTGCTCTCTTTGCTTAATCTGAGTCCTGCAGGTGAAAAAATGCATGCAGAGGTGACCCACTCTCCCATTATACAGTTTACATGCTTGAATAAATAAATTTACAATCACATAATATAGGTCTCTTCCTTGTGTGTAAATATACTGACCAAATTTTCCTCCCCTAAAGGAGAAAAAAAATGAAGGTAAAATACTTAATGTAAAGCACGTAGAAATGTAAATTAATGCCCCAACATGGCCCTTCAACAAAAAAATTTGGGGTCTGGTAGCAAAATATCTTAACTTTGACTATGGCAGCTGGTGCAAGAAAAACTGACTTCACCAGCTGCTTATGGATTTTCTCAAACATGTAGATTTGGGTTTTTTTTTTAACCTCCAAAATGGTACCCGGATAGGTGTTGAGATGACGACCCAAACGCGACGAGCTGATATTTCCCAGCATTCCGTGTCAATTTCCCGAGGACCTGCCGAGGATATTTTGGAAACATCCCCTCATCCTCTCACAGTGCTCAGAGACCCTTCACCCCATCGCCTTGTATATATGCCAAATCTTGCCATGATCCCACCGTGATGACTTTATTAACCCCCCAACAAGCTGTGTGAGGAAGAGGAGGAGGGGTTGGAAGGTTCAAAGGTCAG
The DNA here is from genome assembly GCA_014773175.1 of Lucifuga dentata. NCBI lineage: Eukaryota > Metazoa > Chordata > Actinopteri > Ophidiiformes > Bythitidae > Lucifuga > Lucifuga dentata. The sequence continues at coordinate 2,348 of VXCM01001024.1, read as the reverse complement.
CAGCACTCTGAGAGGCCTCTTCACCCCAGCTGCTGGGCTTTTTCTGTATCGTCATCCTTCTGGACAATGAGACACCCATATAATAATGCAAAGATGACCACAACCCACAACCCACACACACAATCACACACGTCTTCATGGCCTGACCTCTGAGCCGGTGTTCACACGCTCCCTGCAGAACAGCTGGACCAGCCTCTTTCTAACGTTGGACCCCCCCTATCCTCTCTCTCTCTCTCTCTCTCTCTCTCTCTCT
>VXCM01001023.1:274253-325957 GCA_014773175.1 Lucifuga dentata | reverse complement strand
TTTAGAATTAAGTTATATTAATTTATTTCATTTAGTAAGATTAGCTGTTAGGTTTTACAGTGTGGTTCAATGCAGCTTTAGTAAGAATGGATGAAAAACATCCACACACAGGAAGCTAAGCTTTATAAGCTTCTTTAACTGGTTTATTGGCATTTTTTGCAGACCGCCCACTCTTCTTGTCAATGACAAAAACAGTTATGACCTGAATTGAATGTGAACTGTGAAGGTGATTGCTCTTTGCTTTCTGGAATGTACGCAAGTATGCTGTGATAGCTGCAGCAGTGTGGGTGTTTATCTGCATTCAAAATGATGAGGAAAGTACACTCAAGTCAGAGATCACTGATGCAGAGAATACTCTCACCGCAAATTCATTTCTAATTATGCCAATGGATATTTGCTTGTTACCAAAACACATTATTTTATTAAAAGTTTAAAGGGCAGCAGATACCTCTTGTTTATTGTTTTTACAGTAAGAAGAAGGGCATTAAAAGGGGAGATGTTGTTTGACACTTTCAGGACTCCCTCATTGTCTCACTGATCAGTTCCTCCATCATCTCCTCTGTTTGATTCTGTGTGTCTTTTTCTGCCTGATGCTCCTGTAAACTGTTGCAGCTCAGTATGGAGCACACGGCTGATCTAACCTGAAAGTGTGCTCTACTGAACAGTGTGTTCTACAGCATGTTCTACTGAATTGCTAATGGGGAGAAATAACTGGAACTCCTGCTGTAGGAAAAATTGGTCAAACTGTTGGGATGATGACCAGGAGCGCTTTAAGGCTTACATACAGACATGCCCTTCACTATTCAAGTGGAACATCCTTCTCATGATGTCTCTGCATGTTTATGTTTTTGGAATGAGATATGGAAGCGATATAGAGCCCCTATTGTGAGGGCCAGGTAAGAGATCTGCTGATGTGGCCACAAGCACATATGTGCTGTATAATCTTCACACAGTACACTAGAGTAAAACTTTACCATTTGTGTTCAAGTATATCTTGTTATCATTGTTACCAGTTACATCTGTACATGGAGAAATCTGAACACATTTACCTGCAGACTGTGATTTTTGAAGGAAACAGAATGAGGACCATTGTGATGGTTTTGGGATGCATAGCATTTGATTGTCAATCCCTCTTTATCTTGCTCTTTAATGACTGATGGTATCTTCTGGCAATGAGTCTCAGTCTGTCCTTAACGTTTCACTTCATGTCCATCTTAGTTTATGTCTTGCTTGATAGTGGCATGACCAACATAAAAATAATCTAGGAATAACTTCTGACATTAGTTGTGTAAATGAGATCTTGCTTCATGTATGTTCATTTTCCAGTACAGTATACATCGGACTTCTGTTTAGATCACAGTGGGAACCAAACAGTCCAGCATGTGTCCAATATTGCCTTCTGCTGGAAAACATGGTTTGAGGCACAGCAGCAAGGTTTCATAAGTCGTGCTTTACACATTTCAAAAAACCTGATGAAATCCAAAATTCAAATACTCAAGGGTGAAACGGAATTAAAATACCTGAATACACACATTGCACAATATTATTCTGATTTAATTATATACTATTTAAGATTCCGTTTAGATGGAGCTGTGAATGTCAATGCAGTGTGAAAGCAACAGTTGTGTATGTTATGAGGCTCTAAAGATTATAGTACAGTACATGACACATACAGACTAAAGGTTTGTTTGAGTGGTGGGAGTGTATTCAGAAAATGTGGTAAACACTACACCCAGCAAGGCTTGCCTGGACATGAGACCAACAGAGAATTCCAGCATTATGCTGTGCGACAAAAGCTTAGCTGCGCCTTTCTTAACAAAAAGAAGTTAATACACATGGTCTCTTTGCCAATCCACGGCCTGATTGTGTAACTCCAAAACTTTCTATTTTGTCAAATGGGAATGTAACAATGCATGTTAATAAAAATGAGAAGAACCCCCAGTGTGTTTCTAATTGAGGGCATAAGATCTTCTGCTGAATTTTTGAAAAATTGTTGATCAAAGATGCAGCATATGTTAGACTGTTTTGTAAATTAAATGACTAATGGCCAACAGGATCTAAATCTGGAATGTCAGATTCTTGGAAAGTGAGAACAAAGCGGATCAATTTCCTGTAACTGTGAAGGAGGTGTGATATTTTTCATGTCACTGTCAGAGACCAAACAGTACAAATGAGGCACAAGATGATGACCCTGTTGGTTGAGAAGTATGGCTTTAAAAAAAAAAAAAAAGCTTCTGAAGCAGGTTCTGCCACTTATGGAAATGTACTCCATTTCCATATTTAAACAGCTATTTTCTTAAGGCAATTACCCTTCTGGGACAAGCGGAACAGTTGTATTGCTATTGTAAATCTGCTGTCAGACCCTGATGAGATTTGACAGGATTATGATCACAAGAAAAGACCAGTTGGACTTGGTGTGGGAGTGAATCTGTACATTAGGACAGGCGACTACCGTCTGCCTTTCATAATAAGCTGTGGCTTACGGAAACTCATATGGCTGTAGTATGTTCAAATTCAACATGGAATAGTGAAGTGGGTCCAACTAGGCGTGGATGAAAGTCCTACCGAGAGTCAGTTGTTCCACCCAACACAGAGCAGAGTCATGCCTCAACAAGACAGGGTTTTTACAAGTTACAGGAACAATTACTGCTCAGCTCATGCATTATCTCCACATTAGCTGCAAGAATTGCTGCATGCAGTAAACTCACTGATCACTCACAAAACTACATAATAAACAGTTATAAGCTTCATGGTAACAATAAAGCTGTATTACTCAGAACCCCCCTGCACAGATCAGCTTCAGTGGAAAAAAACTCTTACAGAACAGCAATATAAACCATTTTTATCGGGAAATGTCAGGAGAAACATGAGTTTAAAATAAATCTATAAATTACTACGAATTTAAATCATAAAGACAGTTTAGGTGGGTTTAACCACGACACCTCCCTCCTCCCTGACCCCTTCCCCCTCCCACCCTGCCCACTCATACACTGTTGACTGGCTGCGTTGGTTATGTNGACCCCTTCCCCCTCCCACCCTGCCCACTCATACACTGTTGACTGGCTGCGTTGGTTATGTAACACCTTCATGCCTAGCGCACGTGGTACAGCCATAATAGACAGCAAAAAAGACGGATTAAACGTTATCATCGAGCCGGTGGCAATAATGCTCAAATTAACCCACGTTTCACCTCTTCGTCGTGGAATACGGGACGAGATCGATGCAATTATTGTCAAATCACTGATTTCCAAAATGACGCGCGCAGACGGATTCCTGTGCTCGGCGCGGCTTGTTTTCCCCTTCAACCATAAGAAATAACCCACAATGAAGGCAGATTGCATGTGAGTGAGTCCCTATAAGGGAACAATGTGTTTGCTCTTCATCGTGTAGATCTGCGGATACAGCTACTATTCTGTATGTCTTCTATGTCATCTTCAATGGAAAAAAAATAATCCCTGTTCCTTATCTCATCAGTTACATGAAAATAAACATTTCACAGAACTTAAGAAATTATTACGTTATTACTATGTAAACATGGACTGAAAGTAAATGATCGTTCGATGGGTTGTGTTGTTACTGACATTTCTTTGCAAGAATATTTTCCCACTCGAATACATTCTGATTTGATAATGAAATGTACTACAACGTGCTTACAGGTCAAATAAAACGCTGTATAATGTGTATTACTTAGTTTTTTTTTTGTTTAAGGATATATGATTTTTTTTTTCCTCTTGTGCTCTGNCTCCCCCCCCTTTCTCCCCTCCCCTCCTTCATCCCAAAAGCTGTCATCCTGAGCTGCGTTCAGACGACGGTTCAATCCCTAAACACCCGGATGAGACTGAAAGCGGCAGGCGACATTCAGGGCAACATGGTCGTATGAGTCGGACGAGTCGTGGGCAAGCTTTCTCAGGAGAGACGACAGACAGACACTGCTGGAATTTGAGACATTTTTCGACGCAACCCACGGAAAACGGTCCTGGGAGAATAAAAGGGAGAGATAAAGGCGTGGAGGCGAAAGGGAAAGACATATATCCCCTCCTGGTGTCCTATTTCGTTGGTGAGTACATTTTCTCCATTATAAGCGCCGCTCCGTGTCTTTTCCACTTAAATGTTTGACTTGCCATGTGAGTTTTCTTTGTGGGTAGCGTCGGTGCGGAACAGGCCTGGTAAGTGTACAACGCGTAAAAATAAAAACGTGTGTATTTAAATAAGTGCTCGCTGCTGCAGCTAATGGACACGCCGCCTTCTGACATGTTATCCACGCAGCTTTCACGGACGACATGAGCGTAAACTGTTGCATTTCACCCCAGAGAACATTAAGGGTAAAATGTGCTGGTAACGTTGCAACACAAAGTGTGTGTGAATGGAACAGTTACACGTGCGCCACTCCACTTCCTTTCGTCTTGTAATAGCAGGGATTCACGCACACACTGTGATGGCGTGAATGAGTGTGGGAGACTGAAAACACAAGATAAGGGATCGCTTGGCCCGCAACATGGACTTTAGTGGGTTGTTAGTCACGCCAGTCCATTCCTCGGTGCTGGGCTTTCCGTACACTGAGCTCACTGTTTGACAAGGCGGGCCGACAACTGAGCATGCGCAGTACCTCCAACAAGTCTGGACTACCTATCCCAGCAGTCCGTGCCTCAGATCCTATTAGCCAAGACCTGCCGGGTTCAGGCTGAGTTGGGGTTAGTTAACAGTGCATGGTCCGATAGACCACATGATGAATGTGACATGTTGCTGCTTCTGAGGCTTCTGCAGCTTTTTTTTTTTTTTTTNTTTTTTTTTTTTTTTTTCCCAGGGTGAGTCTTTTCCTGTGTCACAATAGATAGATAGCAGTTCTGAGAGAAAATACACAAACAATCTTAAATTAGAAGTGGCTGAATAACAGGAACAGCCTACAGAATAATGCAATCCAAATACATCACAGACTACTGCCTCAAGACTAAAAGGCAGTCAGAGTGGATACCTCTGCCAAAGCCAAACAAGCCTTGACAAAATGTGAAGGCTATAATTATGTCATAATTTATTAGCTTCAAGGGAGAGAAATGACTATATTAATAATAATAAGACATCATTTCTTTGTTTTCCATAAGAAACAGAAGTTTTAAATTTGATCAGGATCTGGACCAAATTGCATCTAGTTTATCATGAGGTAAATATGCCTGAATTGTTTCATTGAGATTGGTGTATTACTTTTGAAGAAATTGAGAAAAATATTGAATAACGCCTCATCTTGCAATATTAAGAAATCCTTCAAAAACTGTAAGATCTCTGGATTCAGATGGGCACCAAAATTTAATGGGCTCTTCCCTGGACTGTGTCTTATCCTCCATCAAGTTACATCAAAGTCTGTTGAGAACTTTTTGAAAAGTCCTGCTACCAAATAAACAAACCGACAGACTGTGAAAACATAACCTCCTTGGTGGGGATAGTGGTCATATTTATATGGTGAAAATATTCATATGATCACATAAACAAGTAATAAAACAGCAAAAAATAACAAAAATATATAAAGATCAAAAAAAGAAAAATCCCCCCCAAAAAACCAAAAACAAAACAAAAAAAAAACAAGCAGTGCCTAATAAGGACAACTGCAGACATTTAAATATAACAAGCAAGTCTTTTATAGACTTTTTTTGTTTACCCTTGTTCTTTCAAATGTAGTGTGTCTGATCGTTTTTTTTTTTCATGTTTATGTTAAATATACCCCACTCTAACACCTTATCGTATGGCCTACATAGGCAGAACATACCATGGAAGCAGTCAGAATGGGGCTTGTGAGTTAATAATTAATCTGTGTAACGATAAGAAAAGGTGAGAAAGAAGAAGGCTGAGGTCTGACTCATGTTTTCTTTTAGTTGTTTTCTCTCACAACATCACATAAACTTTATTAAGAACATGTAACATCAGAACTTTTGTACCATATGGACCTGTAAACTGAAAAAAAAATCAAATGAACATGAGATTTATGAGATTTCTCTATCTTTTCTGGTCGTAAAGGTTACAAGAGAGATATGAAAAGCAAATTATGATAAGATAGGCACATTAACAACTTCCTTCTTTTATTCACCTTTATGCTTATTTGTGTACAACAATGGGCTTCTGTTGACCAACTTTTATGATAAGGTGAAAAGGTCCATGTCAAATGAGCCGCTCCCTGTCATGCCTATATGTTTAAAAACCTACATGACTGCATTACAGAGCCACTTAAACAATGATACTACCGATACGTGGCATACGTATACTGAAGCAATAATAAAATGGCTCCGACATTTATCCAGACATTTATCCACAGCTCCTCATTTTATTCACCCATGTGTATACACACACTATGTAGTAACACTTAACAAGTAATCAGCCACCAAATACTTAGAAATGGGCCATTAGCTTGTTCGGCAGGTTTTCACACAGGTATGCTAGGGGAAAAAAAAAATTAGTGTTGTATCTAGGGATATGCATGATTAATCGATTATTCGATTAGTTGAAATGGTCAACATTGTTGGATATTTAAAAAAAAAAAAATCGAGTAATTATTTTGGGGGCATTTATTTTTTNGTCAACATTGTTGGATATTTAAAAAAAAAAAAATCGAGTAATTATTTTGGGGGCATTTATTTTTTATGTAGAAGCATTTATTTTTTACGTCGTAGACAAGCGGAACTAATGTTTGTGGCACATTTTCTGCCCGTGTGCTACACCTTCGCTTTAGTTACTTAATTAGTTAATTACATAAGTTCTGGTACTGTATGAGGGTAAGTAAATGCACTAAATATTTATTTATTACATTTTTAAAAAAATATGTTCATTCCAAACCTTTTTTGCAATGTGTAGAAATATAACTCAGATGAGAGTTACAACTTCCACTTTTGATTTATGTATTTTTATTTAAAAACTTACCTTATTCCCAATTTAAATACACTGTCTGAATATGTTCAGTAAAGTCTGAAAAAGCATTTAAAGGTGTTTTAAAAAATTAAATGATACTTGTGGTTCTCTCAGTTTTTGGCTGTTCGCATTGATTTTTTTTTTTTTTTTTTTTNTTTTTTTTTTTTTTTTTTTTGCTTTTGTCGGGGTGGAGGGCATGTGATAGTGATGACTAATTGAATAATCGATTAAATTGGCTGGATTATTCGACCTCAAAAAAATAATCATAATGCCCATCCCTAGTTGTATCCCATTAGAGCCTGTTAAAAAAAATGAGACTAAAATCACAATATGTCATCCACCTTTTGACAGAGCTTTAATTAAATGTTCACCCTGTAGAATGAAGGTGGGTACACTAAGCCGGTCGATAAAGACAGATGCAATTCGTATTTTGACTGTACTTTGACCTGCACTGTGTAAATGTAATCCTTTTGGAAAAAAACAATCAAGGCGGAATGATTCACAGCAAATTGCTAGTTTGGCAACAGGGTGCAGCCACAGCTCAGACCACACCGTCAATAGTCTTTTTGTGCTCACCCATAAATTCAAAGGCTTCACAACAGACAGCGCAGCGCATATTTAAATGGGAGTTAAGTCAGATGGCTTCGACGTGTGTTTTGAAGGTTCTGCGTTGGAGCAGGCTGTGTGGAGGAGGGGAAGAAAAAACTTTGTATGCATGTAACAAGTATGTGTACATTGTGTAATGTTGTCAGGTTAAACACAACGCTTGGAGAGCAGAGTCAGACCAGTTTTTATTAGAGGCGTAAGCTACATGTGCATTGCTTGTTTATACTTCCTTTCTACCATCTATGGCCCCTCCTCCAGTCCCAGACCTATTTGACCTGAGGTGAGAATGTCCTCCTGGAGCAGCAGGTCACAGTGAGCTACTGCACAGGCTCCCAGGCCATAATTTTTATGTAGACCATAACTACAATGGCAGGACTTCTCACCCTGATTTAATAATTGGTGAAACCTAAACAGTAAAAAACAAACAAACAAACAAAAAAAACATTTAAATGCAGGTGTCACCAGGTACAAAGAATATTCCATACATTTTCTAAAACATAGAGGAACATAATAGAAATGACTTTTCTGCTTGGGAAGGGGAAGAAGAGAGAAAAAAAGTAATGTATGGCAAAGGTACTGGCATCTGTACTGGTTTCCATGACGGTAGGGCCCCGTGCAGGCTGGCCCTTCTGCCAGTGGGTGTGTCTGTGTCTGTGGGCGGAAGGGTTGCTGGCAGCAGGCGGGCACTGTCACAGTCAGAGAACAGTCTGTCTCTCTGATCGGCCCACCTTGCCCTCAGAGCACAATCACGCTGTTATGTCTGAGCCCTAGTTCGCCATGGCAACATCACATGATAGCTCAGAAAGAGTGGGAATCTTCATGCTGCGTGTGTTCTTACGTCGTGTTATTGCTGAAAACCATTAATCATGTGGAGCTGATAACATTTGCTTCCTCTTTTTTGATTAATAAGGATCAGAGCGGACGGTGAACAGAAGAGAGCAGGAAAGGTCAGAGGGCAGGCAGTGTTGTAGTTATTGTTAAAGGAAGCTGAGATGAACACACATCAAACAAGTTTCTGTCTGTGATGCAGGAAAAGGAAGAAATGGAATCTTCAGAATATAAGTTTTCAGTCACTGTCATTCCATGAGCGTTTTAGCAGTTATATTTCAGGGCACCATCAAATCAGTTTGTTGGGAAATTAATTTCCAATGCATATAATCAAAACCATTATAACTCTTAATTGGAGTTCTTTGCAACCAATGGTTTAGTTTTGGATCAGAATTTAACTAGGACGAAGTGTTCTGCACACAGAAATATTTGATTAACGAGACCTCAGTTATACAAAGACACATTTGGGATTTGTGTACCAGTAGTGGTACACAAGTACCAAGTAGAACAAGTACAACAAGTAGGTGTATATTGGTGTCAGCAAACTTTTGTCTAGTGGCAAGCTTGCAATGTTGGTATCCCATAAGGTTCTTATGTTGTTATGCTGTCATGCAGGCTTGTGTTTCTGCTTTAACCCAAAGGAGAATCTTCCATAGTGCATAATAACAAGAGATTCCTTGTCTTCATGGGCTGATTGTGGTATTCTTTAAGGATTTGGTGAATCTTTTTGACCAATAGCAGCATTTAGATGTTAGCACTTAGTCATGTTGACGGTTATAAGCTTCCTTTTAGTTGTCCTGCCTTGGTGGCTTTGAAGTGAGAGACCGTGACTTAAAAAATGATACAAGTGTAAGGATGAAATCTCTGGATTCCTCCTATGAAAAAAAAAAAAAAAATNAAAAAAAAAAAAAAAATGAAACGTGAAATGTCGTGGAAACTATTAGCCAAACTATTAATGGGATGTTTGTGTGCAGCCAGTTAATTGCTAGTAAGGCAGTGACTGCGTTGCTCTTTGGATATTTGCATTGTTTTCTTTGACCTGTTGTAATTTCAGTCCTGTTTGTCCGCTCGGACCATGAGGGCTGTTTTGTAGTGTTCTGCTGTAGGCTTTGTACCAAAGCATTGTCACACAGAGCGTCTCTTGTTCGGTGCTGGCCTAGTGTTAACTATGCTAATGACAGGCTTACTGCTGGATTGTGAGGCATTGTGGTTTTATTTATGGAACGTAGAATGGACGTGTTTTTTTTTCCTCTCACTCAAGTACATTTGCTCAGGCGCACCTTAGAGCTCTCCTCTTGTTGTTACTGAGTCATAATTTGCCACTAAGACTTCTGCTCATTTTGTGGATTTGAGGAAATATTGATGGCAAACCACGAGAGGAAATAGCATGGGAAAAGCTGTTGTTGGCATTTAGGATGATCTGTCACATGATCTAAGTAACACATTTTGGTTATTTATAATATAATTTTATAATTTATTTATTGGTCATGTGTTGTTACTTGTTTATTATTTTGTGTTTGGTGGATCAGTTCCTGAACCTACCTTAACTACGAACTTCCAAGTTTCCAAAGCGCTTGCTTGCCCTTTTGTAACCAGGAAGGATTTACAAATCCATGCATGTGAGCTGCTCATGTAGATTGTGGGCATAGTTTTTCTCCCTTTCATTATTAAAATGCTTGTGAAGGTATTCATTGAAATGAAAAAATAATATATTGTTTTTTCTACAGAATCCTGATAGGCTTGTGACTCTACACAGTTAGAAGCCATTGTGTAGGAGTCGGTTTGGAACACATATCCCTTCAGGAAAAAAAAAAATAGTGTCTTAGAGTTTAGGTTTTGACAGCAACGTTGTTATGATTCAAGTGTGAGCACATACTGTATATATAGTATAGATGTTTTCTCATTTATTTGTACAGATCTTATAAACAAGCCACGTTTTTAAAAATTTTTTTTTATTCAGAACAAAAGAAGTCAGAGGCGCCCTTCCTATGAAAGCTCTTCCAAATTTGTAGAATTTTTGATATTTGTACAGGTGTGAGCTTATGTGTTCATTTTAAACTCTGTGGAGTGTAGTGTAGGGCGTGACAAGTCTGTGATGAATGATCAGCCATGTTGTTCCATACAAATGTGTTAATGTTGTTACCGCCTATTTGCATTAGATTGTATGGATAGGGCGTTGGGTTCCATGTAAGGATGAGCAGCTGGCTGAGTGGTTGCCGCACAGACTCATATGACGCTGCTATTTCTAGCCAAACCATTCCTCCTCCCTACTGCCTTTAGTAACAAGACTGAGTGGTGGATATGTGACACCTCAGGACGCTGGGGTGGGTGGCTTGGGTGGGGGACTAGGACACTGGTGATATCTACACNACCTCAGGACGCTGGGGTGGGTGGCTTGGGTGGGGGACTAGGACACTGGTGATATCTACACATAGCCAGGGACCACCTATCAAGGTGGGCTTAAGGTAGGTAGACAGGAAGAACAATGGCAGCATGGCAATTAAGTGTTAATGATTCTGTTTAAGATGAGTGAATATTGTACGACCAGTTTACTTCTTGCTGCGTGAAAATTTCTGACACGGCATTTACATTTACACTTAGCAGCACAACACAATCTGCATACAGATTTGTAATCAAGATAAGGAAAAACATGTTAATGGGATGTTTAATATGTGCAGAATGTGATCTGAATGCAATCTGATTTGTCAGACCACAGAATGATGAACCTTCTTTCTCATTGCTTTATCAGCATATGAGGGAAAGTATGCCAGGTGAGGAAATGCATTTGATGATGGCTTACTCTCCTATTACAGGACAGTGGATCATTTATATGCTTGAGTAAGTCAATTTACCATTGCATATTCTAGGTCTGTTATCGGAATAATCTAACTGTTATTAGAATAATGTAATCACCTTTACGTAGATTTCAATTTAGTGTTTACATGATGTTTGATAAAATTGATTTATTACCACAGAATATAATCAAAGTTAAACATGCCTGTAAATATATAGAGTCACAACTAGCCAGGTGTAATTGCAATCCATACAGCTGGCACACTCTGCTCCATCTTGTTAATAAAGTTATTTTGAATCTGGAGTTGTGGCTTGCTGTAAATGGGTACCTGCACCTTGATGCTGGAAGAGACATAGAGGAGCAAACACAGGCTTTAATAACACAATGACCCACATCTAATGCGATCCAATCACAATGCAGGCAGGGTTCATATAACAAGAACGCATGTTAGTGTGATGTCATTATCCACATAATGTGTCCAGATGCTGAGATTGTAATGCAAGGCACAAAAAGGACCCATTTGACTGAGTTGTCAGTTATGGTGTGGTTTGTATACATTCTAATTTTCTAAGTGGACATTATGTGCATTGTTGTTAAATCTATTACAGTTGTCTTTGGTGGCCTTTTTCTGGCTGAAATTACACTTCAGTTGGCAAGCAGAGTTACAGTGACATGTCATTTGACACTCCAGCTGGTTGCTTGATGGCTCAGCCATTAAGAGCCAAAAGTAGTTGGACATGTGCTTGGGCATCCATTCTGGCATGATGAAACATATTACTTTTGCTACATGTTTTTTTTATTGAGTCATTTTTTCTATATATAGTGGCTGAAAAGGTGATTGATAAATAATAATTTACCCCCCATAATCTTAACATCTTATGGCTCATGGATTTATGTATAGTATGTCATCATGCTTGATTTGTTGTGTCAGTACGTGTCTGTCAATAACTCCAAAAAATAAATGATTAAAAGCACACAGAAATAAGCACCTATGTATGTGTGCTTTTAATCAAAGGTTGGCAAAGGTTTGTACTGGTTACAGTTTGGAGTATTCTAAAAAGCAAAACTGATGCATGAATTACCTCTTTCTCAAACTGACAATCTGATTCACGTCAGTGACATCCTGCATACATTCAGTGTGTAGACATTAGTTGTTCCCAATTTGATGACAATGTGTGGAATCATGGGCATGAAGTTACTTTTACAAAACCCCTCTGCAACTAATTAAACTGGTCCATAATGTGCCCTGAACCCAAACAGTATCCCTGCTCACCATCTTTGTTTTGCTGGATGAATGATCAAACACTGCAGAAGCTATTAGATGTTTAAGTAAAGAGTGTATTCCTTCTGCCACATTAACACTGACTTGCACGGTTTCGAGGATATATTGTGGTGATCATATTATATTGTGTGTAACCAGCTGAGACTGCCTAATGCAGCATAAGAGTGGGGTGTTCTGTTAAAAGAAGAAATAATGAGGGTGTTCAAATGGAGGCGAGGACATGATTAGTGGTCTAATCCAGGTCTTGCTTCCCACATCATCTTCAGTAATTAATAATGGTAAATTGTATAATTGGGCTTTAGAGCTATGATAGGCTAAACTTAGAAATAAAAACCATTTTGGAACTGAGAGTGGAAAAGGCACGAGCAGCATAAATTCTGCTGTACTACAAAAGACCCGAGGGAAAACGCTGAGAGTGTGCACAGAATAAACAGGTCTGATTCTTGAGTAAAAATGCTATTCTAGGGCAGTGTTGAGCCAGCAAACTATGGAAGACGAGGATTAAATATCCTTGAATATTTACAGGGTTCCACGTACTGAGCAGATGATGACATCTTCAAAATGTTTCGTACATTCCAGCCCCCACCCATGACTCTGAGTAACCATCCAGCACCTCAGTAATGCTGAGACGGCATGTTCAGCTTCAGTCAACAAACCTGTCACCAGGATCTTTACACATGAAGATGTAAACATTGTTTGTGACATGCAAATTCTATGGTATGGTCATTTTTTGTTTATCACTGTTCATGTCGATGAAGAGGCTAAACGCTGAATTTGTGTTATAGTCAGACGCTTTGTTCTACTACATTTTCTAAGTACTTGTTAATATTCTTTTTGTGGCAGTGAAGATTTAAATTGTGAACCCAATCCAAAACAGAAGCTGGAAACAGTTATCTGAAACTGATGTACAAAAATTTATTTAAAGAAAAAAAGAGAGAGAGAGACCTGAAAGTGACCCCAAGCACAGTCAGAACCAGTGTGAAATAGACCCTGAAGATAATTCAACCTGATCCAAAACGTGGTAGACACAAACAGACTCAGCTAGGGAAAGAAAACCACCACTGGCCGCAGGCATGATGCTTCGCCAATTAAGCTTTTCTTTCAATTTGTTCATCACATTGGCAAAGAACGCCTCCATTTTTCCCTGCACTTCAGTTCACACTCTCCATCTCACCTCAAAAAGCTTGTTTTGTCCTGCAGTGATTATAATGCGACAGTAGCACTTGTTATTTCACTGCATTTGCACCTCTTATCCATTTGTCTGTTCAGGGCAGGATCTGAGACAGACTTCCATGTGTTAATGCTCTCCCGGTGAAATGAAAGAATAAAGAAGTTGCAACAGCATGTGTCATGGAGGCGCATGTGGCTGTCAACAGTGAACTCGTAGTGAGAAAAACTGCAAGAGCAAAAAAAAGGGAAAAATTGAGGCTAAAAATTAATATGATGTTATAAGATTATGCTGAGAATAAATTGCTCATCATTTAAAATAGTGCTTTAATTTATTAAAGTGCAGTACATTTTTTTTTCTGGCTTCCAGGAGATGAAGAAAACCATTAGAACAAACAAGCTTCTTACTGTTGAAAATAGTGGTGGATTTAGATTTTTATCTTTACACACGTTTGGAATCTCTCCATGCATTTAAAATTTTGGTGGTGTGTGAGAAAAATAAGTGGATTTGAGCTTCTTGTGCCCCCTCCTGGTGAGGTGACATTCTTGATTTGAAGTGACGAGTGGAATAATCTCAAGGAAATGACTTGTCCCTACAGGATTAGAGGTGACCCCCACCAACTCCCCTCCCAATTTATCCCCAGAGCCAGAACTCTGGGGATAAATCTGATGTCGGAACTGCAGCAGACCACTTGTCACAATAAGTTTCCTTCAGCATTAAGCATGCATGACAGCAGACGCGTAGCCCATGAGTCATACACCCTCAAACAATACCGTGCCCAAAAATATGTATTATGATTTAATATGTAATATTTTGTATTTCTGAGTTATTTGTTTATTAGTTTAGGGACATTACTGATACTGCACTTGTGAAAGTTTAAAAACAGCAAATCTGGTTTTACTTGCTTGGTTGGGTGCATGTGATTGCAGCATTACTAGACATGAACGATTCCAAGTGGATCTGCTCCTGCATGCAGGCTATAAAAATATAATTTGTTGACAGTCTGAAATCAGTCTTTTGATTGTGTTGGTGGAGCTGCTGGAGCCTCCTGTGGACAAAACGTACTGTTCAGTTCCTGCATTATCCATATTTAGAGAGGAAAACTGATATTTCATTTATGAAAGATCTCTCACTTGGCATTCTACCATTGAAGCATTTGCACAGCACCATAACCTGGCTGTGACTTTATGTTTTTTTTTTTTTTAAATCAACTTTATGTTAAATCACCAAAGCTCTGAATAAAGTTGGATGATTTCTTTAGGAATCTTTAAGGGTTCTGTGGCAAAACTGCAACAAACATTTAATTAGTAAAAATACAGTCTATTTTTAACTGGCTAGACAGAATATTTTAGTTCAATTTTTGAGACAGTCACTCAGTTGTCATGTTACTGTGTTGTCTTCCCTGGATTCATTGCTGTGCAAATGTTAAGACATTGCAGAAATGCCTTTCTCAGAGGGAATACAGCATACAGTGCAGCTCCCGTGGTGAAGACAGGCTGTGATGAATTCTCCATATTAGATACCACAATATTATTTCCACATCTGACCAGATTAATTTCCTTCTCTCTTTCACACACGCTATTCCAAGTGCACAGCAGACATTGTTAATTTGACAGTGTCTTGAAAAACAATACTTTATTGATATCTTACTTTCCTGAGTATAAATATTAAACCATTCTCATTACAATATAAAATTAACAAAATCAGGAATTATGTTACTCAAACAATGAGTCACCAAAACTATGAATCTTAGTTTTTTGGTACTCAATGCTACAGACACAAATTAGTCTCTTTAAAAGAAAAATAACTAAATTCTAGTCTTGATGCCTTTTTTTTTTTTTTTCCAAAGTTTGCACCCAACACAACAGTTTAATATTGTTTTAAATGGTTTGCTTCCTTTGTCAGGAATTTTAGAATTCCCTAATATAATTTGACGTATCTGAAAATAAATATCACCCCTGTAAGACCCCTTGATGCGATTAAGTCTGCTGCTGAAATTATCATATGAAATTCCCCTTCCTGTTGTAACCTCTTAAAGTGCCATTCTCCCAACTCTGCAGCCCATTAGCCGTAGCTAATGCTAACAACACATTTTTTGAGCATTATTTTTCGTTTTCATCTCAAATAACATTGCCGAGTTAATCCACTGACTCAATGACTCGCAGGCCAAATCCGGCAAGCCTCATGTGGCTGCATCCGGTACATGTGTGTAGTGTGTGTACAGTCATGATAAATGTATGGTTAAAGTGGTATATGCATGTCTTTGTTATGTGTGATGGTACTTGATACAGGAATACAAGGTGTTGGCACAGAATATAGCACCCCTGCCCCCCGCCGCCACCCCAGCACCACCTGCGCCACAAGCAGCACGTCTCCCACTANACCCCTGCCCCCCGCCGCCACCCCAGCACCACCTGCGCCACAAGCAGCACGTCTCCCACTACATGCGCACAGCAGCAGCTCTAATCGTAGCACTCCGTAATACTGTTAGCTGGGTCATGTGCTGGAAGCCAGGATTAAGACCAGGAGGGCACAGGCCACTAGATCCTTCTTTAGACAGCAGCTCTTTCTCACTCTTTCAATCTCTTTCAGTTTCTCCATCTCACCTCGCATGCGGGGGCACAGCCATACTATGACAGGAACATTTTTTATGTTTGCACAAATAAAGTTGAGCTAACAGCAGAAAACAATGCATTCTTATGGATACTATGGAAAACAGTTTTCGTGAAACCTATTCACAAACTCTAAACGGAACACTCCACCCAGACTTCATGCTTTGAGATTGAAGATCCTCGGTTTTGGAGGTCTGATTCCATTTGTTCGGTCCTGCCTTTGGCCTCATCAGTGTGTGCAGTGAGATCTTTATTTCTCCATGAGTTTGGAGAACCAGCAGTAGCGATCACAGCCTGCGTAGGGTCAGTAAAGTTGTTACCCCCTTTTTTGTTTTTGGTATTTTGTTTCCCGATTTAAGAAGGTTAACTATTGAAGAATTTAACTATCAACACTGATTCTCTGTCATCTCTCAGTGACTTAAGGGCTATTCTGTGTTTTTAGCTGAAAGTGTGGGAAGAGCTCCACAGCCTGTGTGCACTTTCAGTTTCTTAAATCAAAGGTCACCAGTCTTGTAGAAATGACAAAACAACGGAAAAATCTGTAAATCTGTCCTGTTGGCCATGTGTAGGCCTATTGATTTAAGCAGCTTTAGCTAGCTGTTTCCTCCAAGTATCCTTCCACCACTTTCAACGTGTTTACAAAGCAAGTCAGGAATTGCAAATGGATCACACGACACTCAGATGCATTCATATGCCAACATTTTCAAACAACAAATTTCCCCTTTTTGCAGGTTCAGATTTTTATTTTATTTTGGAGAACCTTTTCAAAAAGATCATTTACCAGGTTTGTGTAGATGTAACTGACAAGACAATTGAGATTTATCCATATTAGCATAGATATACTATTGCCTAAAAACATTAAGCCTGATACTACCTATCCATTCAAACCAGTTTCTTTGCTCTTTTTTTTATCCCTTTTGTATTGTTGTTAATACTGGCACCCACTTTGCCCCAGTAACACACTTTAATAACACCATAAGCCCTGCCAACAGCAGATTACCAGTCTCAGCAGTGGAGAAAGTTGGTAGGTAGGAGGTCCTGGCGTTACTTTGGGTATACAGAGCCAAATCAACATTTCTCATTTTACACACCTAGGATGAGGAAGAGTGACTGGTAGGAGAGAAAGAAGAGTGGTGAAGAGGACTCATTTTGCTATTTGGGTGTATATCCTGGTTTGTGGAAAAGAACTGGAAAACATCCAGTTAGAACTGGGACTGGTAGGGAGAACACGGAGGAGAGAAGCAGTGGGACAGTCAAGAGTAAGACGACTCCTATCAGGAACATGGAGACGAGGATATTACTGCATATTACTGCAGTACAACCTCAAAACGTCACTCTTGTTGGTAGGTATCAATCCCGGTTTTGTGGTTAGTCACATAATGAGAAGACTAGCTTAGCAAAAGTTGCTCCCATATGTTTGGCAGTAAAGTAGTTGGTTCTAAATTCATCCCTGTGGTACATTTTGATTGGTCAGTTAGGATCCCTATTGTGAGCGGGGTTTATTTTCAGAGGTGACTAATAATTTCTGATGGTCTGAAAGCATTATTTTAGGCACTGCGTCTTTTGTGTGGCTGCTGTTTTAGCCTCGCTGGTTTTTATGGATGTGCTGTCAGGATGTTTCTTGAGGTTGGGTTTTAAATTCTAAGCCCTTTTTCTCATCAGAAAAGATGGATTTTTATGTCTGCTGAGTCCTCAGTGTGTGTGTGTGTGTCATATTGTCGGACATAATAATGCCAGTGGGTAGCCTTTTCTTGGAAGTTCTGTTGTTGAAGGTCCACCACAAAACCAAACATAGATACTGCCTCTATGTGTTTCTCTCAGTTACTTAAAACAGTTGTACAGGCACTCAAGAAGGGAGGAGTCACTTCACCCACTTTGCCATTTCAGGGTGAGGGATTCAAACCCTTGCACAGTCCCCACTGAAACCAGAGAGAGTTGACCTTAAAAGAGTATTTAAACATAAGACTTACTCAACACTAAAAGCCAGAAGGGGGGCTCAATTGTTTGCTGTTGTAACACGGCTCGCTTTAGTGCTGCTTGGGTACTTGTTCACTACAAGAATTGTGAGACTGCAATTTATCCAATTTGTCATCGCACAAAACTGGATTTGGAAAGTTAAGTTGCGACTTCACTTTGTTCAATAGAATGAACAAATGATATTAACAGTAATGTGATCAAAGCGTCATGAGAAATTGTTTTATGCATGGAGTGGGCAATAAATTAGTTTATGCAGCTTTATCAGTGTTTTACTTGATTTAGATAGTTTTCTCTTTGAGCAAACGTTGCTTTTTACCATTAGTCATCTGTTATTTTAAAGAGTGATAACAATTTTAAAATCCATTCATTGATCATCTAAAGGTATATAATATATTACAAAGTTCTCGATGAATTTGACTTGTATATGGAAGTTATGAAAGAAACTATTTTGGTACCAGAATTACAAGTGTTACAACCATTTTTTTTTTTTTTTTTTTTTTTTAAGCTTTTTAGCATTTAGCTTGTTCAGGAACTGCTGTGCAAGACTGAACACAAGCTTCCTCCAGCCCAAACAGATGAATACTCGCGTTTAGCTTGTTTTTATACACAGTGAAACAGCAACAGAGAGGTTTCAAGACTTTTGAAGAAGATGGAGAAACGACACCAAACCGTGGACTTCTTGTTTCAGATTACTGAAATCTTCCTACATAACTTATGCAGCTTTCAGTAAAACCTAAGAAAGCCACTGAATGGCAACAACTAACTATGAAAAATATAACCAAATTTAGAAGCTTCTTGACTTAGACTGCATGGTTTTGGTAGAGGTGGTGTACGCTACCAGTTGAAGACTGTAATATGAACAGTCCAAATGGAATGTACTGATAATCTCATTTTCTTCACGTTAACAATCTTTCTAAAATACCTCACCAGTTTTAGTTAAGTTACGCAATATAGTTTGTAATGTGGCACTTAATAACCTGAGGAATGCTGCTGCTTCATCACCATGTTCCATCTTCACATCAAAGTCGAGCTTGGCCTGAATCTTGGAGTAAAACTGTTTCTGTGGAACCCCAAATGCCTCATTAATTTTGATGGTTTTCTCCCTTGAGATGCTAATATTTACCACATCTGTTGCACTTTCATATTTGGAATCCTTTTTTTCTTAAATACAGCTACATTTGAGATTGTCTGGCTTTTGGCATCTTTTTTTTATTGCCTACTGAAGTTGTGCTAAGACCTGAAGGATCAGATGGAAGTTCAAAAACAAGGAACTGAAACCTGTATTTTAATTAGTTTCCAGGAGGGGTTGTATGGGAACCGGTGCCATAGTGGTACCTCCTCATTGTTGCCTTGGGGAGTCAACAGTAAAATGATCATTCACCCTTACCAATGTATCAGCTGATAGAAATAAATGAAGGGGAAAATAGTGATTGAGCTGCATACAGCTGAATCTTTCACAGACTCCCTCTGTGCTTGCGATGACCTTCAGAAGCAAACTGAAGGATTACTCAAGTCACTTGCTTCTTGACAACCTGACTTTGTGCTGCAATGCAGACCCACGGCAGGGGAGAGAGAAATTAGAATGAGTGAGAGGATTTATGTGTGTGTGTGTTGAAGACGGTGCTTGAGAGAGACATGCTCTTTGCAGTCATGCACTCTGTTGTTGTCATTCTTAAGTGACCCCCCTCCTGTCCATGGAGGCTGATTGTGTGTGTCAGGGTTCTAGGAGACAGCGCCTCCCTGCTGTGAAGCACAGAGTCAGAGGCAGCAGGTGCAGCTGACGCAGAGAGGCTTTTTAGCTGGCAGGGCCAGTTGGGGGACAGAGAGGGAGAGAATGAGTGAGAGAAGACAGAGGCAAAAGACAGAAACTCAACCAATACAAGAGGAGACCTGCATCCAATACTGAAGAGGTTAATCATCCCTGCTTTAGCCTTTGTGCTGTATGTGAGAAATCAGGGTGCATGGGACCAGGACCTGAACCGCAGTAGTGGTACTAGACTGTATGTGAGTAATGAATGTTATTAAATGTATGATTATGCAAAGATTCTGTGGAGATCATGCAAGAAAGTGAAACAAAAGCTGTGATTTTCTTGTGTATTTAGCTTAGATCAAATACTTTACTGAAAGTTTCAACTCAGTTTCTTCTCTTATGTTCTGTCTTATAAACTAGCTAGTTATGAGGCTTCATGTAGACAATGTGCAGGATTATGTTTGGTTATTACACTTGTATTATTGTTGATGTTGAGGAACTGCTAAAGAGACCTCGGACTCTGGCTTTTCTGCTGTATTTTGTCAGATGATCCCTCACTCATCTTTGTGTAGATGAGAGCCTCTGTCTCTGCCTGTAGCTGAATCCAAGCAACAAGAAAGGCACAGTGTTGAGTATTTCTTTGAAAGGGACAATTGTGGCACAGACAGTGACAGAGAAAGTGAGGGGTGGCTCGTAGCCAAGTAACGGTGTTGAGATAGTGTGTGCTCTTGTGTGCTGCGCCTTTGTGTTACCAAGAAAAATGATCCAAAATGGCCCAGCTCATTCGATCATGCTAAATACCTCTCTGTGACAAACATGCTAGAAGATTGTGTAATCCAGAGCTCATCCTCTCAGCTTGTCACACTGTTGCTTTTCCACCGAACACATGCGGTAATATTTCAGTGCCCAAATGTGAGGCTTAATATGTTGATGCAGCTCGAACTAGTGTTGTGCAAAGTAAGGATTCAGTGCTTTGACCCTAGAAATGAAGGGAAAGCAAGTGCTCTGAATGCCCTTGATCAGTTTGCATGCTTTTTCCTGGCTGTACAACAGATCCACACATGTACACCACCTCTTCTTCACATCCCCGCCCCTGTTG
Organism: Lucifuga dentata; assembly: GCA_014773175.1. NCBI lineage: Eukaryota > Metazoa > Chordata > Actinopteri > Ophidiiformes > Bythitidae > Lucifuga > Lucifuga dentata. Next base: position 304,950 of record VXCM01001023.1, on the reverse strand, counting down.
GTTATCCTCCTCCAATCACCGGCTCCCTCCTCTCCATCTGTCCATCCTCTCTGTGCACAGACAGCCAGTCAACAGTCTACCCTGGCTTCTCTGACGCTTGCCATTGGCTGTTGCGTGCTGTGATGCAGATGCAGATACTTTCCTATAAGAGGCAGTCTAGATTCCACTCTCTCTTTCTCCCTCTCTCTCTTTCTCTCTCTCGCTTTCTCCTTCTCTCCGTGTTGCTCTCTCCTCTCCATTGCAACACCACCCCAACCTGCTGATTTCTCTCACTGTGCCTCTTCTCCACTCTTTCCTTCTCTCCTCTCTTCTTCAATTTCTCTTGCAGTCTTTCTCCTCATCTTTTCGTTTCCAGTCGCATCACACGCTGACTCCTTTTCTACCCGTGTCTTATCTTTTCTTTTAAAACGTTCGCTTTTCCTCTGCCTGCGTTTCTCTCCGGTACTGTCAAATTTTCTCTCTTCTACCTTTACACTTTTCACTGATGTGAGGACACTTGAATGGTAAAGGTGAGTGGAGTTGATGGTCTGCCTGACTGTCTCGTTTTTTGTCTTAACCACAGCGCTCTCTCTCTTTCTCTTTCTCTTCCTCTCTCTTTCAACTGACCATGCCATCTGTAGATTTGTACAGCCTGTGTCCTCGGATGCACGCACTGCAGTTGCGTATGCTTCAGGTGTAACAATCAGGCAGCAATGTCAGGATGCCTTGTGACTCATCATCTGACGCTGCATGTATGTTCCAGTTCTGATCCTTTGAGTGTGTGCCCGGAGCATGCTTAGTTGTGTATCAGCGTATCAGTGTGTGCGTCGAGCAGCCGCGTGTCAATGCAGACTGTTGCTCGTGACACAGTGTTTTGCACCAGCTGTGGTGCAGTGGCATCTCAGGCAGATTAATGAGCATTGTTTAGCAGCGACAGAAACAAGTGCTCACTGTGAATAGCTTTCACACAGTTTGCTTTTTCGGTGTTCCCTGCACACAACGCAGTCATCCTGAGGCTGGTGATGATACGGGTAAAATGTTTTGTTGAGGTCGTGCCATAGCTGGATATTTGATGTCTTTAGTTAAAGGACAGGCTCACTGTTTTGTAACCCAGACAGTTTTCCCATTATTTATGATTTGGGCTGCAAAAACCATGATTAATTTCACTTATTAAAACAGGAAGTTGAGACTCATGTCTTCAAACCAAAGGTGCACACGTCACAGGTTTTAATGACTTTATATCCTGGCAGAGATGTAGACGTAAGAAATGAAGTCAGCATAGTTTGTAAACACTTGCCTGACTGTACTGTGAACTTCCTGTTTTCACAAGTGAGATAATGAACCTTTCCTTCAAAAAGTACATTTTTAGCCATAACCCCTTTCATGGACTTTGTCTTGTTTACACCCTGAACATTTCCTTTGGACATTATATTTAAACAGTTCATTATAGACAACATGAAGCAGTAATTTAGTTTAATTTATTGTTTATAGGTTATTTATTGCAACAGTGAATGCTTCGTGTGCACTTTAAGGCACCTGACACCCACAGGAAGAAAATAATTTCTCTGCCAGGAAATAGTCCTCAACATGTTGACTAACAAACTCGTCACATCCTTGTGTTTTTAATTAGAGCAGCTTTCTTATAGCCATTAGTTCATGTTGCTGTTGAATTGGATGTGCGCAACATTACAACACCACAAGTAACTGTGGACTCTAAATTCTATAGATTTGAATCGTTCCCTCTGATGCAGTGAAGGAACATTTATTACAGAGCTGTTATATTAGATTATAAGTGCACTTAATGATCTTCATCACACATTATTTTTGTGTATGTGTGTAGTGTATAATATCCAAATTCCATGAAATATTTCTAAAGACTTTCAGTCAGTTTAAACATCTAAATGTTTATATCAGCCATTTACAACTGTCAAAGCACTGTTTTACAAAATGTAAAATTAGATAATGTTTAGATGAATTAAAGATTCATTAGCACCATATTATTATAACAGTTATCAAACTCGAGAATAATTGCTGTAATCATTTCATGTTCATTGACCTTGGTAAGCATTTTATTGAAAATACATCTTAATTTACTTCCCTCATCATAGAATTCTTATAATAGGGAATTCATCTCATATTTCCAGATTATTTATTTCCCCATTGAAATGTGACTGCTGCTGTTTGGGCTGGTTTGATTGCTCTGTACTTCCACATTTTTTGTTTTTGCAGGCAGGGAACATTAAGCGTTCCCAAGAGAACAGAGGAGCACTCATGTTTTTTGACAAGAGCAGCATTAGCCCAAGGCAGGACTGTCATAGTGAGGGGGGTAAGGAGGTATTTTTAGAAGTTACTGCTGTCTGATTAGTCGGGGTCTGGGCTCTGAGGCGGGGAATTTGGGAATCACTAAATATAATAATTGCATCCTGTAACCCTGGCAAGGCTGATGATATCTTAGTCACATTGTCTCCAGGTATGGCTGATTATTGAAGAAATGTTTTATATGTTTCCCGTAGCAACTTAGCCAACAAGGGACTAACGGGATTATAATAGTTTTTATGTACATAACTGGGAGTGGTGGCATGTGAACTTCATGTGTTGCAATATGATGAGATCGTCAGAATCGACCAAGTGTCGGCTGTAGCTGTTATGTTGAGTTTCCTTGTTTAGAAAATTGCAGACCTGATTATAAAAGTCTGGTACTTGTGCACATGCCCACTTTCAGCCTTAATCACCTTCTCTCATCTGTCCTCCTAACACTTTCGCACACACTTAAATTGTTAAAGTGCTCTCCACTTGCTCTGGTGATGTGTTTGACCTCTGCTTCCTGTGAAGGATCTCTGGTTCTGCTATGTTGGGAGCCACGTATGACGACAGACGTTTTTGCACAAAAACTCTGGAACTAAATTAGGAACTTACCCAGAAGTATCAAAAATAGAAACTACATGGTTCCTTTTTAGAGTTCCATGCTCGCATTGCACCATTGTTAAAATTATGGAAATGAGAGTAAGTTATGTGTGTACTACTACAGCAGCATCATTTACACAACACAGTCACACAGCTCAATCACAAAACAATGGAAAAGCTCCTGAATTTCTTCTCAAACAGCTCCTGCACTGTGAAAGGGGCTTCATGTGGCGGTGGCTGTCCCAACTGAAATCCTTAAACACTGTCTTGGGTTATTCCTTCAACACCCACATCAAAACATTTTTTACAGCCCACTTACAAAGTGTTAACCTGTCAAATAACAAACAATGTTAAATGAAAAACTAGCCTCAAATAATAAAAATTAAAAAGAACAGATCAGTGCGGGTATAAAATTAGTTAAGCATGACTTTAAGGTCTCAAAAGCCTTTAAGTTTCCACATATTGATGCAGTGCTGTCTGATGCAACAATACTTTAATCTAGAAGCTTAAAATAGAAGGATTGTTGTACCTAGATGTGTATTATGTGTTACGTTTGTTCATTATTAACTCAATACTTTCAACAAAAGAATCTCTTCCCTGCTGAAGACTCTGAACCTCTACCAGGTCACCATGGACCTGTGATCCTGATGTTGCTCAGGAGGGAAGCAGACGAAAGATTTTCTCCCACAGGGTTCCATAAAGTATCTCTTCATGTTTACTCAGACTTTTCGAGATTGGGTTTCGGGTACAACCTTTGAATCATCTTTCTTTATGTAAAGAAACCGGTGTGGGATCTGTTGAGTTTGTAGTTAAAACTAAATGTTAGATTATACATTTTTCTGCATTTATAAGTAATTACATAACTTTTAGTGCAGCCAAAGGTGCTGTATTCTGATTCTGTGGGGTCTTGCACTGACCTGATCATGAGACAAATGATTGTGTTTTTTGTGTTTGTAGTGGTCAATAAAAAGCTAGAGGTGAGGAGATGTGACGTTAAACTGTTCCAGATGGAGCTCTTCATCGGGAGGAGGGAGTTGTTATTAGCTTCAGGCTGTTTAGAAAGGAGCTGCCTCCCTCCACGTGATGAGGAGCACACATTCAGTTAATGCTGAGAGAATGTTAGTCTGACCTTCAAGCTGTTTACATGTAATACTGCCCTATTAACAATAGGCTCAAGCATTGGAGGAAAAGAAACACATGTTAACCACTAGCATTTAACTTTGATAATGTGGCGTAGATGACTGAAAAAGGGAAAATATTCCAGACCAAGTCAGGGAATTTGTCTTACAATCTTGTGCTGTTGAGATTTTTGATGGATGTCCAGAGTTAGTTGTTAGTGTTAGTTGCCTCACTTTCCATTTCCGAAGCATGTTGCCATTGTTGTAGCATAAGAAAAGCCTTGTGGAACTTTCCGGGACAAGGGAAGTGTTTTAGTGTTTTACTGTTGCTGTAGACGATGTAAAGTGATCCAGTCTAACAGAGGCACTCAGCAAGTGCATCAAGTGATTAACCCTTAAATGAGTTGTAAAGGTATAAGAAAACCTGTGATGTACATTCACATTTGAATATTTCTATTTCTAATTGACTGTGCTGGTTTTCATTCTCCCAAAAAGATTATAATGACAGTTTCTCTGCCTTAACGATAATTTAACCACAGTGCATTATGAAGGAAGCATCTCTCCTGCGTACTGCAATGCAGTCTTAAACCACACAGTTTTTTTCCTCCTCTGCAAAGCCCTTGACTTTGTTTGAACTCGTACTCCAAAGCTTGTTACAAAACTTGTGTTTGCCTTGTCTGTCGCCCAGTGAGAACTGCTGAGGCTGAAAGAGAAAAGATTAGACAGTAACTGTAAGGTAATCTGCCTCTCAAACATCCACCGGACTGTCTGTGCGGTTGTGCTCTCCTTGGTCATAGTTATGTTTGAATACATCTAATTAATCAAACCACTTCCAGACATTATAGGGGTATTACAGTGTGGTAGTAAAACATGTAATATCTCACTATCTGTTTGAGTAAGGCTTCCTATTAGGGACATACATGTTAAACCTGTGAATCTGCTCCAATTAAGGCAATGAATACATAATTTTTTAAAACATGCACCATAATCAGATAAAAATCTACACAAATTGACTCGAGTGCTCCCAGTAATATGCCTACATTTTGCCATTGTAAGTCGATTTTCTCAGGCATGTAAACAGTCCGTTGGCTTATGGTCTAAGTATTGCGCTCATACGTTGTCTCGCCTGCTGTACTTTCTCTCATAAGTCAGTTAAGCACTGAGTCATGTATATTCAGTGAAACAATGGAATCCTATTACTTCCGTCCATGTACACAGCTTTCCTCGCATTTGTGCCTTAATCACAGAGCCGATTAAAATTAGCGTACAGTGCGCGACCGTAAATGTCCTGACAGCAGCTGAAAATGTAAATTTGTATTCCCCGTTAGTCTGTCTGCATGTGTGGCAAAGGCTAACCCTGTGAAATAAAAGCAGGTTTGTCAGCGACATCAGCTGCCCCCTTGTTGTGTGGGAATAAGGTGTTAACAGTCTACTCCAGTGTTAGGTGCATTGCTCAAATCTCATCCTGGACACTCTGATCTTTATATAGGTTCGGCGCTGACAGCCAGCTCTCTGAACGGACTGATTTGATTTCTTTGAAGTGCACACTGTGATTTCCTATTGCGGCTGTCTGAGCTGTCCACAGCTTTACTCGAGTTCTGACTTTGTTTTATTGAAACTTGTGCTGTGCTGTCACCATTCTCTCTCAGTCCCTCAGTTTGTGGTTTTTTTGTGTGTACTATAGCTTTCTGATGCTCCTCTTACAGTATCTCTCTGTCTCTCTCTCTCTCTCTCTCTCTCTCTCTCTCTCTCTCTCTCTCTCTCTTTCTGTCACATTTCTTTTTCTCTCCTGCCTTTTTGTCTCAGGTTTTCTCAGGAAGTCACAGGGAGGTATTGTCAGATGGTGCTGTCAAGGAAAAAGTAATCATGATTTATGATGCTAATCTCTCTCTTTCTGTCTCTTAATCCTTTGGCAGGTGAAGGAGCGTGCAGACAGACTGCCTCACACTAAGCACATTAAGCCTCACACTATGGAATGCTTCCTGCACCCAGCATCATTAGTCTCCAATCCTTGGACTGAGCTCCAATCGCTTAGTTAGCAACTGTGCTTCTCCCCTCGAACTCTTTACAACCAGGGGACGAAGAAAAGGAGTTGGCTTACCAATAAAAGTCCTCCAGAAAAACGCACAAAGCACTTCTTTTTAGAATATATAAGCTAGTTTTTTAAATTTGATTTTCCTCGTGGATATTTTTGAAGTGAAATCATATCAACATGGATCTGGAGTCATATCTGTGGATGGTGATTATTGGCTTCATCATTGCCTTCGTCCTGGCGTTTTCAGTGGGTGCTAATGATGTGGCCAATTCATTCGGCACAGCAGTGGGCTCTGGCGTGGTCACATTGAAGCAGGCCTGTATCCTGGCATCCATCTTTGAGACACTGGGCTCAATGTTGCTGGGGGCCAAGGTGGGCGAGACCATCCGGAAGGGCATCATAGATGTCAGCCTGTACAACGACACGGTGCCCGTGCTCATGGCAGGGGAGGTCAGCGCCATGGTTGGTAAGTTGGAATAAGTTTCATACATAAGTTGCTAGTTTGACAGCGCTACACAAGTGTGAATGGCCAATACTACTGCAATGGTGTGTGTTCTGTGGGGTTGTCTCATTTACACTGATCCACACCTCCACTGTGTGTCTCTCATAACATGGGTGTGGCATGAATATTCCACAGACAGCGTGCATCTTTGAGCAGTTACGAGTGACAGACAGCTGACCAACACATCTTTTCGTCTTCATTTGGAGAATGTCTGGACGCACAGACTCAGCTGGCAAAAGAAATTGCAACAAAATCCTAGAGGAGGCGCTTTATAAATAAAAAAAAAATCATCCATAAGGGAAGAATACCATAAAACTCATTTTTGAGTAGCTACAGGAGAAAGTATGTAATATGAAAAGATGAAGCTGGATAAAATCAATACTGAGGGACAGAAATCTGAGAATATTTTTAAGTTTTATAGTGATTTTAGAAATGACATGAAGCAGATGTCTGCAGCTTCAATGTTAGAGGTTGCCAACATTTTATACTTAATGGTGAAGTGAAACCAAACATGTTGACCGTTTACTGTAATATAGTCTGATAGTCTGGAACATTTATGTAATCAGGTCATAAATGCAGGAATATTGTCTTCAGTACGAAGTCGATCTAAACACACACACACACACATTATTGTTCATCCTTACTGTGACCCCACTGTAGCCCATTTTTACAAAATCAGCTTGTGCCTAAAACAAAATCACCTGTCTCTAAAATCAGACCTTAGTGTCCTTGTGTTTGGTTTTTGCGGAGTGCTTTTTGGAGCATTTGTCTGTCTTTCTGCAGAACATAGTAAAATCTGCCTGGTTGTACCAATCAGGCATCGAGTCACAGGCTTAATTTGAATAGTCACTCATATGTTTATATGTACGCTATACTCTAATTAAGGCAATAATACGAGTAAAGGTATATACATGGATGGAATTAATAGGATTCTGTGGTTCCCCGAATATACTAATCGTGCTGAGTAATCAGAGTATGAGGAGAGTCTGCTAGGTGAGGAAATGCATGTGGAGGTGTCTTTCTCCGATGATAACATTTCCACGTCCACATAAAATTATTTCAAATCACATTATCTAGATCTGTTATTCAGAGTAAGCTTACTGCAATTTTACACTGATTTCAATCTAATTACAGTGTTTACATAAAAATCAATTTGTTGCCTTAATCTGGGTACAATTGCATATAATTGAAGTTTTAAGATGCGTGTAAACCATGTGTGTGTGGTTTACATGTGTTGCTTCATTGGGGTAGCATATTACTAGCCTTTATCAAAGTGTAGCCTACCTTCATCAAAGACATTCAAATGAGACCCATGTTTCAAAAATATAATTATCTCATTCAGCAATTCTGCTCATTTAGATTGTAGTTGTGGATAAAAAGTAGAAGATGATGGTGGAAAATATCTCTGCAATTTTCAGATTACACTGCAATTTCAAAGTTTCATTTGTGCCAGGCTTTACAAAACAAGTAAACAATCTTTTTTTTTTTTTTTNTTTTTTTTTTTTTTTTGGAATTTCCAGATGTGCCCAAATCCACAATCATGTCACATGACTTCAGTTTGCATTAAAAAAAACCAAAAAAAACCTTCAGTCCAGTGAAGTAAGCATGTCTCAGTGCTCACTAAAACCTGAAATAACATGTCGTGCTGATTCTTTGACTAGCCTCTGTCTGAGGATGACCACTCTGATGGAAGACAGCAGCCAATTAAACATGATTAAATGATTGAGGATAATGTCTATGTTTTGATCACAGGCTCTGCAGTCTGGCAGCTAATCGCCTCCTTCCTCAAACTACCCATCTCTGGAACCCACTGCATTGTGGGAGCCACCATTGGCTTCTCCATGGTGGCCATCGGCACCAAGGGCGTACAGTGGATGCAGCTTGTTAAGATTGGTAATGACTAAGGGATGTATGCAATATGTGTGTGTGTATGTGTGTGTTGTGGGTTTCTACATTATTATTTTTCTCCAATGACTGTTAGCTAGTCTGTTGCTATTCTGACTGTCTGTCTGCTGCTCTAGTGGCGTCGTGGTTCATCTCCCCCCTGCTCTCTGGACTCATGTCTGGACTCCTCTTCCTCCTCATCAGACACTTCATCCTCAACAAGGTGAGCTTTACTTCATGCTTGCTTAAAGAGTACATACACGCACACACACAAACAGACACACCCTTATCGTGGAATTTATTGCTTCTCATTTACATGGATGATTCTGCAGTGGAATAGGATCATTAAGGTCAGAATGCTGAACTGGAGTTGTAACAGTAAACAATGTTTTATAACTGGAATCAGTCAAGTTGCTGTTTGCACAGCCTTTGAGCCTTACAGCCTTTGAATTGAATGTTTTGTAACTGTTCATGCAGTGAAACATTGACAGTTATATCAGTGTAACATGTTTAGAATTGTTTGCTTAGTGCAGTTGGATTTTATTTTTTGACAGACTCTTTCATAATACTGTGTAATGAGTAATGTAATGGATCACAAGTTCAAATATTAGAGTTTAGCAGACACGCATAGGTATGTACTGTACATGCATCTATGGCCACAGATAAAATCCATTTGATTTGGCAACACTTACAGATCTGTTATGTAACAGGCAGCAGACCGGCTGCAGATCATCCTGAGGTCAGGATTATGGGATGATATACTGTATGGATGATTCAGAATGATTTGTCGTTTGGACTTAGGGGAGTTACTGTACCACTGGGTCAAACTCAGGGTGTGTTTGTCTCAGTCAGTACAGCCTATTTGCATCATCTGAGAGAAACGTTTGATCTCCTTCTCATATCTGATGCTTAGATTCACGTTGACCTTTGTTATCTTTGCAAATTGTGCAATCAAGATGGTGATTTAGCTTGCAGGTATGAGTTACTTTAGCACGCCAGGTTGCAAGTCCGACATTGTGCAAGAAGGAATTGTTGTGCATCTCGTTTTACCTCATGACCTGTTTTCACTTTGGCCTCTTTCTACACGGTCATGGCTGTCTTACTTGTAAGCGTGTGTTGAGCATTAATGCTGTTCAGTAAACTATACAGAAGGCTGCAGAATTTTTCATTGTTAGAGATCTGATGCAGGTTATTAGATCATGCCTTTACCGCACTTGCACTTGACACCAGTATGTGCATTTTGACAACTGAGGCATGTGAAGTGACCATAAGGGTTGAGCTTTACTGCATCATGATCTAATGGATAGTCCAAAACCAAGAGAGATCAAGGTCAGGGCTTCTTTATGATGTGAATTTGTAATTTACGAAACTAATGTCCTTGTCCAGGGTGTCCAATTTTGTATGAGCAGTTAGTAATTAATTGTCCTCCTCAGGGACACTTTGACAGGATGTAGAGCTGTAGAGCTGTTGATGGATACAGAAGCTGTCACCAGTGGCCAAGTGTCATCAAAGGTGGAAGGAAGAACAATAAGAAATTCCACAAAAATTAATAATTCAGCTGGAGGTGGTGTAAAAATCTGGACACGGTGTGCTCACGTAACATCCTTTTATCAACACGTCTCTCTCTACAAAGCTGTCTGTGTGTTTGCTCTATAGGAGGACTCTGTCCCCAATGGCCTGCGAGCGCTGCCCCTTTTCTACGCCACCACTATAGGGATCAACACGTTTTCCATCATGTACACTGGAGCCCCATGTAAGTGCTGGTCCACAGTCAGACTTGATAGAGATTTTTTGAGTCTAACACCAATGTATGATCACATTATCATCTGAGTGTTAAAGGGTGATAACGCCAGTCTCATTTGGCTGTTCAAAATTCCATTAGAAGGTGAGACAAGAATATTTTATATTTGGAGATTGCAGTGCTAATTGTACTGTTCTGTTTTTCCACACCTGTTTTTGTGTGTATGTGTGTGTGTACATGCATGCTAACGTGCATGTTCATTTCTTTCAGTGCTTGGATTAGAAATGCTACCAGTCTGGGCGATCTTTCTCATCACTTTAGCCGGGTCGCTGGTCTGTGCAGCTGTGGTCTGGATATTCGTTTGCCCCTGGATGAAGAGGAAAATAGCAAGTATGTATTCGTATGCGTGTGTATGTTTGTGTGAGCGTGTCTCTTTCTCATGCCTGACAGTGCAGGGCCTTCTCCCCTGCTCAGCACACTCTGTTCTCTGACACTAAATAACAGATGCCACTGGATGTGTTCTCTTTTTTGTCTCTGCCAAAGCCAATAAAGCCAACAAAAACTCTCTGATCTCCATGTTTTACCCCAAATGCTTTATGTAGACACTTTATGTGGATAGTTTACAGGCATGGAACTTCCTGGCCTGATGTTTTAGGGGTTAAGATCATAGCCTGCAGCGGAAATGGCTCTCAGATCAAGATTCTGGTTAAGACTTGTTTTTCTAAAGGGGAAATATACAACACATTTCAGATCAAATAAAGCAATGGGAACATCAGTAGATGCAGGACAAATAGGTTTCATTTTGTGCAAAAATCCAGAAAATGAGCCATAAAAGTCAAACGTCAAATAAAAGAGAAATTAATAATGAAAATGTCTGAATTGGAATTATAGATCAGAAAGAAAATAGATAATTGTACTGTTGTAGTAGCGATATGCAAAATGATGCTTATAGTAGAATAATCTGTTACAGCACTTTATTAAGCCTAAAACTCAAGCCTAAAACTAATAGAAACTTATATATTACATCCTTTTCTTCCACTGTCCTTCGGCCCGTTACATGGGTGATTGAGGACAAATTGACCTGTTGCTTAATGCGTCACGACCTCTGAATGCCGCTGAGGATTATAGGTTAATATTATTGGACTTAATCCCGAAACTACTGCATCCTACAAAATGAAACAGAGGATTGAGTTTGTGTGTTTTTTAAGGGTAGGTTGGGTTTAGTTTGCTTGTGATGGCTGGACTTCTGTTTGTTCTGTTTGCAGAATATTATTGCTAAGTAAAAACATAGTTTAATCAAAAACATGCATGCAAATTTATTCTTCCCAGAAAAATGTGTTCTGTACACCAACCAACTGGTGTATTAGCGGACCTCCTCCTTATCACATGGGGACTTGGGAACTTTTCATGCCATACTCCTAAAGATTCCGTCAATTGATTTCCTTCAGGTCGTCTAAAGAAGGAGCAGGCTCTGTCAAGGATCTCTGTTGAGAGTCTGGATAAGATCCCTGAAGAGGAGGAGGAGAGTCCCGTCTTCAAGGAGCTGCCAGGAGCCAAAGGCACAGACGAGGCTGTGGTTCCACTCACTGGAGGCAGCAGTGAACGTGGCACCCGTGACTCCAGTGGAGAGCTCAGCAACCTGTCTAATGGAGGCACTGTGTTGCCCAACGGCAGGGTATATGGTTGGTAAAATGTGGACTTTCTACCTTAAAAGACACCATTAAATTGAGATGTGCCAACATATTAAATACGTGGAGGAAAGATTTTCCACAAGAGAATGAGAATGAATGGATGAACTTCCTTTGTCTTTTCCTCCTCCAGGCCGGACCCACTCCATGACCAACGGTTGTCTCAAGTCACCAGTCTCCAATGGCAGCTTCAGCTTTGATGGCCACGTGCGCAGCGATGGCCAGGTGTACCACACGGTGCACAAGGACTCGGGTCTGTACAAGGACCTGCTTCACAAAATCCACCTGGGCCGCATGGATGAGAGCGAGCGCTCGGGCACCAATGCGGGTCCTCCTGACAACAACTACCGCCTGCTGCGCCGCAACAACAGTTACACCTGTTACACGGCAGCTATATGCGGCATGCCGGTCCAGCCGCTCATACGCTCAGAGTCACGCGACGACAGCGAAAAGCTTGTAGGCGAGGGAGGCGGGAGGAGCAACAGCGTATCATACTCCAAGAAGCGGGTGCGTTACGATAGCTACTCGTCATATTGCAATGCCGTGGCAGAGGCTGAGATTGAGGCAGAGGAGGGGGGAGTGGAGATGAAGTTGGCCACGGAACTGGAGGGGGTTGAGGAAGAAGGAGCACCTGAACCAGTGGATGACTTAGCAGAGGAAGATCATGAAGAGAAGGACAAGTCGGAAGTGTTCCTGCTTTTCCACTTCCTGCAGATCCTCACCGCCTGCTTCGGCTCCTTTGCCCATGGTGGCAATGATGTCAGGTGCTGCCCCCTGCTGCTTACAGGATGTATAGCACCTCATATGGCCAATACACTGGTCAATTATGAAAGGAATATTTCACCTCAAAAATACAGTGTAATCCAAACCTTGAATGAAGCTAATTTGCTTCTTGCTTAATAATATGTATTTAACTAGACCTTAAGCTTTTGGCCTCAATCAACAAAGAACATTGAGCTTTAAGGCTTTACAAAAATGGCTGCTTGTTGAAATCATTTTGTCCTTGAAGCCCATCCCACAGTCTAACATCCTGGATAAGATATGGTCAGGAAGAGCTGAATGAGGTTAAAATCTATTTTCCCCACCTCTGCAGTAACGCCATCGGGCCCCTGGTGGCTCTGTGGATGATCTATGACCAGGGCGGTGTGATGCAAGATGCTGCCACTCCTATCTGGCTGCTGTTTTACGGGGGCTTAGGCATCTGTGCTGGCCTATGGGTGTGGGGCCGGCGTGTCATCCAGACCATGGGGAAGGACCTGACTCCCATCACTCCCTCGAGGTGAGGAAGCCTCCACATGAGGGCCATGTGGTTCAGGGGAGGATAGGTGTGTGTGTGTGTGTGTGTGTGTGTGTGTGTGTGTGTGTCAGAGAGAGAGAGAGAGTGACTGAATATTATGCCTTATTTCACACACTTCAAAAAATATAGAGATGCTTGACACAATGGACGAATCCATTTGGAACAAAAGCGGTAAGTGTTTATGCATGCAACCATATTGAATGCACAAAGTCTTTAACAAGGCTTTAAATTGCTATCAAAGCAGTAGTTGCCATTTACTTTATTTAATCATCTAGAGAGATGAAATACTGCCACATGTAAAGATACTCCTGTAATGTTTCTAGTCAAAATGATCCAATATCTGGAATAAAATCATATTTAAACATGAGGAAGAACAACACAGCTAGGACATCATCAATTATTTTGTAGGTAAGAATAAGTTGAGTGTAGCGTTGAAAGAAAATGAGTGTTATGCTGACAGACTGAATGTTTGGATTTATTATGTTGACATTTGAAAAGAGACTGACATTCGTAAATACTAAATATGTGGAGAGGAGGAATTGATTTGCAAGCAGTTTAGATCCTGTTAACTTGAAATGAGAACAGGAACTTCCATTTTGATTTAAATAACAAAGATTTAACTTTTTCCACTTCCACTAACCATAGGCATTGTTCTCACTTTCATTAGAACCATGCAGTTCCCGCACTTTGTTGTGATGCCTTTGAATAAAGCAAATGAAGTCATGTTTAGTTTTTAGACATGCAACTCTGATTATGTTGAGACTACACATTATTATTACTATACATTATTATGAAATTATTGCATGTAGATGAACCAGTCACATGTTATTCTAATAATTATCTTGACACGACAGGTTGCACAGTCAGTTGTGTAATTGTTCCTTCTCTGCTGCATCAAATGAAGCGCTCCCTATTACAGGTAAACCTGTCTGACCAATCACAGGTGTTTGTCTGTGGCACACTGTGATTGGCTGCTCCCTGCTTCACAAACGGCTGCAGGAAGAACGTTTTCTCCACACAGGCGCAATGGAACCGCATCAATGTGGGACTAAACCCGTTTTAATGGGTTGCACTGTGAATGCGTTGTTTTTTAAGCCCAGTTTTATTCATATTGGTCATTAAAAAGACAGATTTCATGTAGAATTTCTAACTTTAAAAAATTTGAATATTTGAAGGAAGGTTTATTTATAGCTTTATTAAAAGAGGGGCGTTCCACCAGATTTTCTTATCAAATTCATCTTACCATTATTCAACATGTAGAAGCTGTGCAAAGTCAGGGGAACTGACCTCTATGACATCACAAGGGGTGCTAGACAAGATTGAAAACTCAAACCTATCCTAGATCTTTTTAGTGGATTCAACATGCCAGGACTCTAGGACTGGCTTTAGTTTCTAAACTTATAGTGTGCTCTTGTGTCACAGAGGTCAATTTCTCTGATTTGGTACAACACTATACACTGTAAAGGCTACAGCCTCAAAAGCCTTCATACATTTGTTTTCACATGCTGAATAGTGCTCCCCAAGACCAATAAACTGAATCGGATGTGGAAAATCAGTGGATTTTAAGTCCAATATGAAAGTAAAGACAGTTGTCTGTCAGCATAAAATGTGAAATGCAATAAAAGTATTAGAGATAAATACTTGATCACAACAAATTTTATATTGAGCAGAGTAGCAACTAAGATTTTAACCATAATCATGCAATCTTACATTAAGTTAAACTGTAGTAGTTACAACTTATAGTGCTTTAGCATTGAGAAATCTAATAATTGTCTGTCTAGTGGCCTCTTTGTAAAGGGAATGAAAAAGGAACGATAAAGCTTTCTGCCTTCCTCCGTTCGTTTGACTCTTTATAGAATAGTTATAAATTAATAAGTAGTCGTTTGGACCGCCACATAAATCCCTGGGGCTCGTTTAGTCCCACAAACGAAGCAGCAGACATAAAATGCAGTTATACACACAGTCCCTCACACATCTTTAACCACTTACTGCTGCTCCTCCTGTCCCCGAGATCAGCACTCTCTCTCTCTCTCTCTCTCTCGCTCTCACTCACTCACACACACATACACACACACCTTCCTTCACATTAGCTCAGTGTGTATTCTCTGGTGGCTGTATAAGGAATCTGGGTCTGCCTGTTGTCGGCTGGTGTATGTTTGTAGTTTTGCATGTATATTAGGGTATTCTTGTTGTGGGAAGTTTTGTGTGTGTGTGTTGCCTGGCTGATTCGTCACACAGGGTTACAGGAAGTTGTTTGGCAACTTAGGGCATTCGAGATGAAGTGAAGTAGAGCGGGGGGGGGGCACAGTGGGAACCCTGGCCTCTCATCTCTAACCGCAGGGAAGGATGCCAACATGACTTTCTGTCTTTCTCTCACGTTCTTCTCTACTTTTTCTGTAACATCTCTTCTTCTTCTCCCTCTTTTATTTCCTGGCATTGTCATCCTTCTTTTGATCAAAGTGCATCGTTGTCTCTTACGTGTTTGTAGATATCCTGTACTTCAAAATCTTTCTTTTCCTGATAGTATCAAAGTTATTCTCATGCTCACTCCATCTTACGTTCTTCCCCTCACTTCATTTCTCCTCTTTTTCACCCCTTCCCTCTCTGTTGCCTCTTTTCTCTCTTAATCGCCCTCTCTCCATCACCAGCTTAGTCTTCTTCTAGGACATAAAGACAGATTTGCTCTGGTTTGCCGTTCTAAAGGCTCTCTTTCCTCAAGTGTCTGTTTCTGTGCATCCGTCTCACAAAGGAGTTTTTGGGAGCAAGTACATTGACAAACTGGAGGGGGCGGACAGGACTGTGTGTATGTGTCTGTGTGTGTCTGTGTGTGAGAGTGAGGGGCATTTTTTATTCTACATTGAGCCTGAGTCCATTTCTGTAGTGTCATGTATCACAGCATTAAAAAAACACAAACAGATTTTAATCTTAAAATATGGCATCTCATCAGTCTGGATGGCTCGTTGACCTGCTGTAGTGACAGACTGCTGTAGATCTAATGAGCCAACTGGCCGGGCTGAGCTTTCCCATCGAGAAGCTCTGAGAAATGCAGATATACCAGCATTTTTGGTGAGCTGATCCTGTCTGGCACCGTTATGTAATTGGCCTGCTTCATAGTGTTGTGGGTTACATGGAAGGCGAAGCCCGTGGTTGCGTGTCTGCAGTGGACATGCTGGTGATAAATGCTGGCTTGTCTCCAGAAAGACGTGGTGTGCTTCACTATCATTTTAAAGGACCATACCACCCATTTTGCATGTTTGAGCCTAATATATTCAATTTTCATACATGTTACGTTACTGACAATCATTTCTCAAAGGATAAAACCATATTTTAGCTTTCCTGATGTTTTGCAAAATTTTCAAAATCAAATATTCAAGCACTACACCCACGTTTAAAATAAATGATTCGCCTGCTAATAGTTACGTAGCCTTATTAAGTCATGGTCATTTAAATTTTTCAATAAATGCAGGTCTTCTTTTGGGACTATATTCCCCCCAGTGGAGACATACATTCACTCCGCGCTTTTTAGTGCGCTTAAACACTAAAATTACATAACTTAAAAAAAAACCTGAATTCAGGTCTAGTTGGTGATGATGGATTACCTATCCCAAGAACGTCTCAAGTATCAACAAGTATCTGGTACGCTATTTTTAAGAGCGTACCAGAATGAACTGAAACCAATGGTGGTCTGGAAAATAGGAAAAAAAAATTTTTAACTTACCATTTCAGTAGTATGGGAAATGGGAATGTATGGGAAATGTTTGTCAGTAACGTTACGTGTATGAAAACTGAATATATTAGGCTCAAACATGCAAAATGGCTGGTATGGTCCTTTAATATGTTGCATTATTATTACTGAATGGAAATTTGATATTTGTAGTAATGGGGGGTTGTAATGGGGGGTTATGACTTTGATGAGAGCTCTCTCTCTCTCTCTCTCTCTCTCTCTCTCACACACACACACATACACAATGCATACTTCACATAGCTCTTGATTGTTCTAATGTGGTGAATGCTGGAACATGGTCAGTCCATGCCACCAGCAGCACGTCTGTGGCATTACAATGAAGGATGTCTCTTTGCCCCCCNCCTCCTCCTTCCCTCCTCCCCCTTCACAGTGGATTCACTATTGAACTGGCTTCTGCACTCACAGTCGTGTTGGCTTCCAATATCGGAATCCCTGTCAGTACTACACACTGCAAGGTATGACTGAGTGGGCCTCCATCTGGCCTCTCACACCCCTCTGGGCATCTCCAGGGGATAGGGAGCTCACACTGCCCCCCTCCCCCCCAGGATGCTAGGTTGGAATCTGACACACACATACACCGGTTCATCACAAATCAATCTGAATGTCTATGTCTTCTTTTTCCCCCCAAGGCTGTCCTGATCAGATTCATTGCATAATACAGAGCAGCGTTTGCCGGTGTCATGTGCAAATTTTTTGTTGCATCACTGACAATCTTTTCTCTGCATGAAAAGACAATCAAACAATTTATGCCATTTCCAGCCTTAGACAGCCCAGGCAGCAGTGTGCAGCCCCTCTCCCCTGTTGTTTTCAGGAGCATTGGATCCAGGCTGGCAGAACCAGCAGACCCCTATAATCCAGAGCTTCCCCTTCCCCCGTCCGTCAACATGGTGTCTCATCTTCTGTTTCACTTTCACCAACTCTTTCCCATTCCACCCTCTTAGCACTGGCATGGTTTGGTGTGTGGGTCCTCCACCCTGCTGTGCTTGGCCGCAAGCAAAATCCTCCCTCTCCCCATCCCCACCAGCGGCTTCCTCCACCTGTCACACTGGTTTTCCACTTTTTTTTACCTCTCCCTCTCCATCTTTCTGTTTGTCTCTCTCCTCATCTGTCTTCACAGCGGATTTTGCATTGAAGTAATGAGTGCGCTAACAGTGCTTGTTGCATCAAATGTGGGCATCCCAATAAGCTCCACCCACTGCAAGGTATTGGAGTCAATGATGGTGAAGCTGCGTTAGAGAGTCCTTTCAGAGCTCCATCTGATCGCTTCACCCGTAGCTGTCAATCGACAGTCCCAATCACAACTCCCGAAGTTGCAGTTTTGACCTTGTGCAATATTCCTCCGGCAGTGAAGTCTTAGGTTTGTAGAAATCAGACGACGTGAAGCAACCGATCACGAATATATCACAAATGATTCTGTTTAATATTTGAATGCAGAGAGAATACACCTGAGATGTTCAATCAGAAGACATTTTCGGGCTGCTTTTTATGTCAGTTTTGTTTTTTTGGCTGCTTTCTGTGGAACATCAGGACTATTGCTTTTGGGTTTTGTTATGTTTTTTTGGCAAAACACAAATTTGATTATGGAAAAATCAGACTTAATGCTTGAGTTCCTGCAGCATTATAAATGACAGTAAAATCTCATTTATAAAAGAGCAACTTAACACCAAATCCACTTTTTTGAGTTAAGTTATGTTTGAAGCCACTTAATAACGCTGCTCACCACATCTCAAAATGCAAGACAAGCCATGATATTGCCATGTACTCCACGCCCCTTGAGTACACGTCTATGTCACTGTCATGTTGATTTGGGCCATACCTCTCTATCATATCATATAAAAACAGATATCAACCTTCTAACCATGTGGAGAGTTTGGAGTTGGACGTTGATGAGCATTGTGGCCCAGCCCCTTTTTTTTCAGCGTTTGAACACATTTGTTTATTGAATATTTGAAAGAGGTGTGGTCAAGCTAAAATATGGGGGCCAAATTACTCTTTAATTTGCCTTCAGATTGTTTGTTTGTAGTAAGTCAGCGACTCCCAACTCAAAATTTTTCTGTTGAAGTATTAGGTTTATGCTTTGTTACTTTTGATGTGTTTTTGATTAGATTAGTAGCTAAAAATGTCAAGTCTGCTGCCTAGAAGGAAAACTGCACAAGATTCAAAACTGATATTTAATTTCTGATGATCAACTGATGATCTAAACATCAACACCGCCATCCATACCTTATTTTCATTTCTCACTCCAAATGCCTTTTGTCTACTTTCTCCCCTAAAACCTCAGATAATCAACCGCTATGCCAAAATGCTAAATCTACTGATGGTTAGAGGTATCAAATTGGTGGTGATTTGATTGATTTAGTGATTATGTCTGGGGGATCTGCAGAAGTTGGACAAAATTAATATTTTAGATATATATTCTAAACTTTAAAAAAAATATTTGTTATATTGAGACTTTCTTTTCTTTATTTAACCCACAAAGGACTAAGGCTGAAACTAAAGCTTGGACACAAGCTATGTAGTAGTTGTTGTGCTGAGAAGCTTGGAATCACCAAGAAAGTTTCATGGTTTTAATAGAAACTGATACTGATAAGGTGGCATTCAACTGAATTAAATTTATAGCCAAAACATTAAGAATGTTGCAAATGGCTATTATTGCTAGAAATGACTTATTAATAATTAATTACTCATATAAAACTGTAAAGTCCCATTTTCAGCAGCCATTATTCTACTGCCCTAATTATTAACTCTTTTACTCGTTAATCATGAAATGCTAATTGGTTAGTATAGACACCTTTGTAATTGTGTTATCACACCTGAAACCCATTATTCTGTTCTAATAAGCAGGTATCGTGCATTTATGTAGGTTTCAAAGTCTTCATGTAGGTTGCATTAATAAAGTTCAATTCTGGGTTTAAAAATGGGCAAAACAAAACGGCTTCCTCAAGAAACACATCAGTCTTTGACAATTACTTAAAAGATTATTGAACATTTTTTCAGCTTTTGTAAAATGTCACATCTGCAACATATTAGTCCTTTCAGGGTTAAACAAATAAGATATTTAAAAATAATGCTGAAAAGTAACTTCAGAAAGTAGCCTACAACATCTGCTTGCATCTCCCAGATTGTGTGTGCGTGCACGTGTATGTGTGCAAGCAGCAATGGTCATCCATTCAGTTTTTCCTCACATCAGTTCAGAATTTCAATTTTCCATAATATGTGTTAAATGCATTTAGCCTCCTCCTTTGTGTTAGATGAGACTGAATGGATAGC
Source organism: Lucifuga dentata (assembly GCA_014773175.1). Taxonomy (NCBI): domain Eukaryota; kingdom Metazoa; phylum Chordata; class Actinopteri; order Ophidiiformes; family Bythitidae; genus Lucifuga; species Lucifuga dentata. The sequence goes on along the minus strand of VXCM01001023.1, from coordinate 284,787 downwards.
AGTGCTGCTGTATGGTTTCCTGTGGTGTGATTATGTGCAGCGACTGGTTGTTTCTGAAGCGCTGGAGACTTTCAGACGTCACTCTGAGTTCAGGCTTTGTTGCTACGTGCCTGAAATACTACAAGTAACTGTAAACAAGACATCTCAGCCATAAATTTAAATATTGTTCAACATAAGCTTGTGACAGATTGGACAATGAAGAAATAACTCAGGTTCTATTACCATTTTTATTCCCTCACTCCTCCATTTGGAAAATGTTTTGTAGAGTAGCTCTGTTTCGTAAAGCATTCTCAGAGAGGACCTTCAGCCTCCTTGACAAAAGCGTTTGTTTTTTTTCTTTGCAGTCTAACAGTAGTCCTACTTTAAATTAAAGAAAGGCTGATCTATCGACTAAAAACATGTCCGGTCCCTCTTGACCCGACCTTCCAGATTTAGCTGGAGACCAACAGAAGGTGACTCAAGTTACTCTGGCCATATAAGAGCAGGCGAAATCATTTTTAGCCCCGCCCAACAGCCTGCTGAGGCCGGTCACTGCACGTTGGTCATGTGACCTTGGAGCTGCCACTCCAACACACGGAAGTGTCAGAAATATAATTGTTTTCATTTCCAAAAATAGTTTTCATGAGCTATTCTGATTTTATTTTGAAAGGTGAGTACATAATGTATTGTTGGAAGTCTGATGTGCAGAAGAAAAAATATTAGAGGAAAATGCCTGATTTTTCTTTTTTTTATACTCCAGACCTGCTGATTTCAGACTTCCACACCTAACTCTGAACATAGCGATAACTTCAATCATTATGTGAGAACTAACAGAGAAGTTTTGGCCTGATCTTGAAGGGTTGGAGGCTACGTACAGGATTTTCTGTTCACTCGTGTGCTAGAGCATCTGCTTTGACCATCAGATGAAGTATAATCAGCTTTATTCATCAGTATATTAAATACCCTCAGTGGCAAAACCAGATGGCACCATCATCTTCACCACTTCCCAGAACCAAAGTCATTGCTGTTAAGAAGATGTTTCACAGCTTGGCTCCCTAGAGCAAAGCATAATGGCTTGCTGTGAGGTGGCTGTGAATCCATTCATTTAAATTGTAATTAAGAACAAATGTTATCCTGTTGGGCCTAATTAAAACCTAAAGAGCATGTCTTTTAGTTTTATCTCCTGGTTTGTTAATTTAGTCATTGAAGTTAAACCTGCAAATTAACAGTAATGGCTATAAATGCTAGCCTCTACTAGATGCTAATATTTACAAGAAGTGATGGTTAACTGACCATCACAAACTAGTGCTCACTAACAAGCTGACATCATTAAAAACATTCCCAGTCACAAATGGAACTTTCTTCTCAGTTTTGTTTAGTTTTTTAGTTAGTTTTTTTTTTTTTTTTTTNGTTTTTTTTTTTTTTTTTTAAACGAAGTGGCTAATGCTCACTACTGGATCTTTTGAGCATCAAAAAAAGTTAATGTTTCCCTTCAGACCAAAATTTCTTCATACCTGTGCTAGTGCCAGCAGCAGGTCAATTTAAAAAAATGATTCCATAATTAGTAAATAATTAGTGGTCCATCAATATGGTTACAAGAGGAATCATTAAGTCAGCTGTAAACTTTTAGGAAGGAAATCCTGGACAGCCTGCAGCTCTTCAGAATGTTTGTCTTTGACAGCTTCATTCAGTGCTCCTGCTGATGGTTATTTTGTCTTCCCGCCCCTCTGTGGACTCCAGGTGGGTTCAGTTGTGGCCGTTGGGTGGATCCGCTCCCAGAAAGCGGTGGACTGGCGCCTCTTCAGGAACATCTTCCTGGCCTGGTTCGTCACAGTGCCCGTAGCCGGCCTGTTCAGCGCTGCCGTCATGGCCTTGTTCGTCTACGGCATTCTGCCCTACGTCTGAGGGCACGAGGCAGGGAGGGAGAACAACGGAGAGAGAGAGAGAGGAAAACCTGGGTGAAAATCATAGCTCAAGGGTGCAGATGTAAGAGAAGGAGTCAGTTATCAGAGGGAATGAAAAGGAAAGGGTGATGGGAAGAGAAGGAGAATAAGAGGGTGAGGGTGTGGTTGGACTGTGGATGGTGAGGCGGGTTGGTTCACATGCTGCCTGGCTCAGCAGTCCAGAGGATTTTTTGTTTTTTGTTTGTTTTGTTTTTTTTTGACTCTTTGAGTTCCTGATCTGGTTTTATTTATAAATGTGAAACCATTGCATTCACCATACCAATCAACCTAATGTACATACTACAATAATGGGGATTTTTTTTTTTTTTTTTTNTTTTTTTTTTTTTTTTTGATAAATTAACAATTTCTTTGTTCACTAATTTAAAGAAAACATTAACAGGTTAATTGCGCACATCTGAAGTGACACGCCTACAGGAAAAGCATATCCTACTGCCTGTAATCCCAGGTAGCATCGCTGGTCAAACGCTTATAATTCCAAAATGCCAGAAAAATGTAAATATTGTTGTTTTGAATCGTGTGATTTGGTGTATTGCGGCTTGCTTTAAAGTAAAAAAAAAAAAAAAAANTAAAAAAAAAAAAAAAAATCATGCGTGTGGTCAACCAACCCAACCATCATCTCACTAATATGCTAGCCAGGTCAAACTGAGGTTAACGGAAAGGGCACCTCAGAGAGGGTGGTGGGACTGTCATTCTGCTTTTATTTTCCATGTGTTACCATAGAAAATTGATTTGCAAAAGAAATGATTTTATCAAGAGTTCCTGTATGTTTTTAGAGATGGATTGCATATTTTTTAATGATGTACTATACTGTAATTTGTACTGTAAATACTGTCCTTACGAGTTTGGGGTGGGGAGGGGGTCACGGTTTTGTTTTAATGTCATAGCGGGACCTCATTACTTCTTCAAGATGTTCATACGTTGTGTGTTACCCTCAGAGGTTGATGTAGAATACACACACACATACACACAGGCTTATAAACCACCTGCTGCTTTTCTGAGGTTGGCAGAAGTACATGCAAATCTAAAAACAGCATTTAAACTAATTGTATCTGTTCCAACAGAGAAAACAGTCTTTTGCATCGACGCTCAGCAGATAGCAGCCGATCCTTCTCATTTCATCCCTTCTGTAACTTCCAGCAGATTCCACAGTATTGACAGAAAGTTCTTCAATCGAAGGTCCGCCCCTCCTTGTGGAAGTATTTAGGTGTTTGGGACAGAAAGACAGACCTAGTGAAGGGGTCAGCATCATGCCAAAGGAAGTTGCGCTGTCTTGTTGCCATATCAGCATGCCAGTAATGTAGAATTATAATGTGCAGCAGAAGCCAAAACACTGAAAGCGATGGGAGAGAAACACACACAGATGAGGTCCTACTAAGTGTACACTTTTTTTTTTTTTTAATTTGTATCATACATACTCAGATTTATAGGAGCCATTTTACACCAAACATTGAAGGCTTTCTGACGGCGGTAAACCTCTGCATTGTCCACATTCAGGTCATGTTAATATCAAAGCCCAGGGTTGACCTGTTTCTGTAGCCCTGAACCTCAGTCTCATATCCCTCTTATGCTAATTATGAGACAGGTCTCTGAAGAAGCCTCCACAAAGTCTAGCCTTGCTATTTTTGTGTCATATCAAACACTACAAACAAGCTAGTTTACTAGAATTCAAGCTCAGCCACAGGTATGCAGCAGTGGAATGAAGGTGGGGTTGACTTAAGGTGGGATTCATCCCCATCCACACCTGTAGCTGTTCAAAATGCAGAACCGTTAAGGCTGCTGACCTGCTGCGTTTCAGTCCAAGTGCTTAAGGTGAACATGTAAGGAGAGGTCATAGGGTCACGTTGAGGGTTTAGAAGTCACTCGTGTCATGAAGATATCAGCCTTAGGATCCTGATGTTTAGAGATGTATTAGGGGGTTAGCACTGATCATCACCAGCTTTTAACAGGGTCACCTGACCTGTAGATGAACAAAGTCTAAAAGCTTTTTTTTTTTTTTTTTTTTTTTAATTTGAACAAATGATGCGAGGTGTTGCAAGTTCTATTTGTTCTTGTGGTGTGTTTCCTAATTTTATTTTTCTCATGAACAAATCTATGCTTAAGTGGCCACTTGCCTTGTAACGTNTGTGTTTCCTAATTTTATTTTTCTCATGAACAAATCTATGCTTAAGTGGCCACTTGCCTTGTAACGTTGTGTTTTACTGTGTGCAGATACAGTAAGTATTGTGGTGTTTACATCGTAACCATATCGTCTAGTATGTAAAGGAAAAAAAAAACCTGATGCCTAATGATGCCAATGAAAGACAAAACTATTAACCATTAATTTTCAAGTGCAAGAAAAAAAAACCCAGAAGTGTCTAGAGAGAGAAAGCGCGAGAGCAAGTGTGCGCGTGCGTTGAATTATTGTACTTGTCTTACTTTTTCATAGTAGTAGTGCTAATTATGATCCCAGTCACTTTACACTGCTACTACAACGCGTTAACACAACATGTATGCATGCAATTCAGTAATGAAGAGAATAACTAGAGAAATTTCATCGAGACTATATATTTTTCTACCATATTTGAGTTTTAACCTTGGTGAGCTGCCAGACACTTTGGAGGACACACAGGGTCGAACGGAAATCAGCAAACAGGGACGAGTTAGGAAGTGATGAGACTGATCAGAGCAATACTAGGAAACGCTCTTATTCTAGGGTGTCACAAACGATGTGCCACAGTTCCTGTCAGCCCGCTGTGTTCTTCCAACGTGTAGATTGACGTGTCGGCTGCCAATAGATCAGATTTTTAAATTACCATTTTTATTTTTGAATGTTAGAAGAAAACACTTTGTAATTTTGTTTCCCTAATGCTTTGATCATGAGCTACGAGAGCAGGACTGTATCTTGCTAAAACCAGGACGAACGACTGCTCGCTCAGGGTCTGTGAGCTGCAGCGTAAAGTAAAAGAAGGCCTAGAAGCAAATTCTTTTTGAAAAACGTGAGATGTTAAACGTGGTGACTGACTGATAAATGGACTGTGAGGATGTTTGCTTCCTTGTTTTGGCAGGTGACCACTCCTAGAGCTCATGTCCTTTCACTCTTAAGGCAGCGTGTTACACAGGGGGCGCTGTGGAGCTGGTGTGTAACAGTCTCCTTATAGTCCTTATTTTATATCGACTTTAAAGGATTAAGTGTTATTGTGTAAATCCATTCTGAACCTTTTGAGCACCAATTACTGTGTTAGTATTATGTCACTTTGCTGAACGTAAAAACATGTATCACCAAGTACGCTTATGCACGATAAAACTAAGACTACTCTGATTAAGCGCTATAATCGGATTGAATCAGGTTGAATTTTGCGTAAATCAATCAGATTTAGGCAATCTGATTTAGATTTTGGTTGACAACCTATGTAAACTTCCTGCGTTTAATGCCTCACCTGCCGTACTTAAAGCTGATCTGTATATTCAGTGAACGACGTAATCTAATTCGTTGATTTCATCCATATTTGTCTTAGTTTGCGTTTTTGTCTAAGTTGATAACAGACAAAAATGGGAGTATCATGTGCATGTATAGGTACTGATAGTTGAATATACAACAAATTTAAATACAGTATAAAATAAACGATTTATCAGGCGATGTCTGATCTAAGAAGAAGTAAACAGGACAAATAATGTGACCGAGCATTTTGTGCTTTAAATACTGAGTTACTGTAACAATTCAGTCCATTCTCAATAATACTGAGGTTTCATACTGAAGCTGTGTTAGACTTAAAGGACCATACCGACCATTTTGCATATTTGAACCTAATATATTCATATATGTTATGTTACTGACAACCATTTCCCAAAGGATAAAACCGTATTTCAGCTTTCCTGATATTTTGCAAAACCTCTTAATCTTTCAAAATCAAATATTCAAGTGATACACCCACCTTAAAAATCAATGTTTCACCTGCTAATAGTTATGCAGCTTTATGAAGTCATGGTCGTTTAAATTTCTCAATAAATGCGGGTCTTCTTTTGGGACTATATTTTGTGGTGGAGACATACATTCACTCGCATACATTTATTCGCTTAAATGCTAAAATTATGTAACTTCGGGAAAAAAACAACCCTGAATACATGTCTTGTTTGCAATGATGGATTACCCATCCCGAGAAGTTTCAAGTATCAACAAATTGATTTTAATAGTGTACCAGAATGAACTGAAACCAATGGAGGTCTGGAAGGAAGGAAAAAAAAAAAATTCACTCTTCCAGTAGTATGCTTTGGGAAATGATTGTCAGTAACGTTACATGTATGAAAATTGAATATATTAAGCTCAAACGTGCAAAATGGCAGGTATGGTCCTTTAAATTTGGAACTCAGACTTACTTTCTGACCTCCGACTGGGAAGAGTTTTCTTTAACTCAGAATTCCTACTCAGAAAGTCCGGCAAGATTCCTCAACCCTGAGTTCAGTATTGACATCATTTCAATGACTGCTTGCACTATATACCATCATTTCTCTACTTGTAAATTACTGTTTGGAAGCATTCTCTTTAAACCAATCAGCATGCAGACAGTAACATTTTAAACATATTAACCCTGGCAATGCAGTAGCTGTTTTGAAAAGGTAAATCGCTCATAAATGTTAAAGCGTAACTTCTTTTAGTCTAACAAACATGGAGGCGTCCATGTTGTCTCCCATTTTGTTTAACTCAAATGTACAATGAATGCAGCATGAGTCCTATTACTGTAAAATTTCTAAAATGGTTCAAAATGTCACTGACTTCAAGGAAAATTTTTGCTGACGCTACATGCTATGAGTTAAACACAAAACTTAATTCTCTACGTGTATGAATTTTGTTCTTGTCTGCAATATTTAAAAATTAATCTGCGTTAACCGTGCTTTCTGTTAGATTCTGAGGTTTGTTAGATAAAATGCACCATCAGGCTCTGCAGACCCCCTGTGTAACTCACACCATCATTTATCTTCTGATTTTCATGCATTCTCAGCCCTGATAGGCCGAAAGGGATGCTCTGCTCAAGATGGGGAGGGAAAGTGATAGTCGCCTTCTGGTGACTTTGTCCATGAGAGCGCCACCTTGAGGTCAAACTTTTTATTTGTCCAACAGTGTGGGTTTCAACAAGATATTGTGAAAAGCAAAAGTTTAATTTCTATTTGAAATTTACTGAGGATAATCATAGTCCTCAGTAGATGAATTCTGATGTTCCTGATGAAGTCCTGTCTTTTTTTGTAGGGCCACCCTCGGGTCAGATGGCCAACTTTTTACAAATTATCTCAAAATAAACAGGACATATTGACATTGCATTTGCCTCAGTAAAATCATGCTCTCCTACAATGAACCATTTTGATTTGAACATCCATTCAACAGTGTTGTTTTCTGGTATAATGACCATTGCAGCCTCGTTAGAGGGCGCATTATGACACTGTCCACTAGAGGGCGCATGTTGACACTTTTCCTCCCCTCAGAGAGGGAAAGCATTTTCAGACCAGTCAGTATCGATTAGTAATCAGTATAAACTAATAAATGGTGTAGTTGCCATTGAGGGAGTTATTGTGCTTATGTTGCACCATAACTGTTCACCTTTTTCTAGTGAAAACACAATGTGCCATTTATTCTCCCTGAATGTGCAATACAAGCTGTTGTGAAGGTGCAACTACATTGCTGTCACTCCAGTTGTGTAGGTCCTCCTGTCCTGGTGTAACAGCGCCCTCTGCTGTTGTGACGCGTTGTTTCCAGTTTTCTGGTCTGTTTTGTAATAGAACGGGCTCCTTGGCTGGCCTGCAGGCTTTAACAGCTCTGTGTCGTCTTTTTACTGTTTACTGTTATTTAACTGTCCAGCCTTCATAGACCAAAAAACAAAAAAATCAACAAAAAATAAAAAGGAAAGTGTAGCCTGCTCCTACAAAATCTTAAACCTCTTCTGATTTGCATATATTGTACTGTAATGTTTTATTTAAAAATTTTAGTGAAGAAATGTCTGCATTTAAACTAAATTATGGGAATTAAAATTACAAAGAATACCTAGAAGACATGGAGTTGTGTGTCTTATTTGTGGAATTTTTTTTGTGATGTGTATCAGGTGAAGGTGTGTTTCTATCCAGTGGAATTCTCCTTCCTGGACACATAAGCTCTCCCAAATAATTTATGTATCCTTGCTGATTTTCCCACGTTGAATTCATTTGGTTTCTCACAGCAAGCCAAGCATTTAAGACTGAATGAATCTGCCAGATCTTTTCAAGTTGCTGTTATTTAGCCTCATATAACTTGGATAATAACTCATGGCACGGATCACATTTTAAGTTGCCAGCATTGTTAAGAGGTTTCTCCAGTAACACACACACACACAAAAATATCTGGCAAAATGCTTCCACACAGCAAGTGACACATTTTACATCCTAGAGCATAAATGATGGCATTTGTTAAATACAGGAAACAGCATAATCTCAGCATCAAGGTTATGTTCTGTGTGTTTCAGTGTTTTAGGAATTGTGTGGATGATTTGACATCCATCCATTACTTTTTAAGGCTACTTTTTCAAAGCAGCTGTGAGAAAGTGAGATATTTTTTCAGGCTGGATGCTCATTAATCCTCAGCTGTGGATGTTACATAATTTGTGGAAACAGGCTCACACTGTTCATATAAATCAATAAAACTTTAAAATTTGGAGAAGTAATCTTGTGCCATATTGGTAATCTGCAGGTTTTAGTACAACAGCTATTTTCACTGATGAATCCCTCTCCTTCAGACTTTGGGTTTCTCATGTCTGAAATCATCCAAGGAAAATTTAAGTATTACTTCAGTTCTGTTATGCACAATCATTTTAATCAGACTTTTATCTTGTGGAAAAAATCTGAGCTACTTTATTGATGTAATAATTGGATTAAACCAAACAGACCAACTGTGATAATGCATATTGCTAAAAGATACAGTAGATTTATTTGGTTGCAAAATCAACTAGTAATTATTGCAATACAAATATCACATTCTCAATGAAAATTAAAGTCAATTTATTTTATACCCTCCTCATATTTTAGCATATTTTTGATCTACATATTGCTGGCTTTTTGCCCATGTCCTGCCCTTCCACACCAGAAACATATTTTCTTTTTTCCAGTGAGCATGAATACATTTAGCCCTCTGTTGCCATGGTGAGCTAAAAATATCAGAGCAGTTATATTGTCTGTGGACTTTTTCACACTTCTTGGACATAAGATAGGATCAGGTTTAGCTTCACCTTGTCGGCTGGGTCACCTGGAATGACTTCATCCATTTGTTTCGATGCATCTGCAGGATGTGGCAAACAAAGGAAGAGCACCGATTAAAAATTATTTCAGTCACACATTACTGATTTTTCTGCAAATAAAAAGATCATGAGCCTCTGGTGGTTAATAAATATTCAGATGCTATATGGTCTAATCTTACTAGATGTACAACACAGTTAATTGTATGAAACTAAATTGACTATACAGTATTTAGATGATTAAATTGTGCCTTATTCCTCTTTACATAGTTTTTGTGATGCTCATGTACATCCAATCTGCATTATGAATAACTAAATTTTAAGATTCAAAGCTTTTAAAATCATCACTGCAGCTATTGATTTTACAAAGAGCATCTCATGTAAAACATACTGCATCAATACTGTTTTAATTCAGCTGTGTACGTGCTCACATAATTTTTTACCAGAAATCATGATTAAACATCTAATTTTCTTATGTGATTTCCAACCAGGATAAAAGGATTAAGTTTTATAGAAGACTGTAGAATTAAAGAAAACATTAAGAATATGTAATCTGATGTGACACAGGTGTTGTAGAGGAGGAAACGAGATGACAAAACTAGTTGAGATTGAACTCGACCTGGAAGGTAAGTATTTATTTTTACCATTCGCTGTACATTCTTACCAGTAAATTAGCATCTGAGAAAAAAAACAAAAAAAAAAACAACACAAGCCAAAGAGTAGGATTGGGTTAGTTCATTTCCATCCAAAACATTTTATTGTCCTCCAAACTGAAAGATTTACCCTGTAGTTTGGCTTGTTAACCAAGCCAAAATCATACAATGCATTTCATAAGGTAGCAGTGGAGGCGTACAAAGATCTTTTTTTACTGAGAGAAATGAATGGAAGGAGCATACATGATTCTCTCCTTCAAGTCACGTGTTGAATCATTTTTGCAATGGAGAGAGGATTAAGATCAGGTCACGGAAAGCTTGAGACAGTAGCATCTGGTCTTACCAAAGAGGGAAAAAGAAAAACCGTATGAAGACCAGGGATGTGTTTCTTCCATGTTTACAAAAGGCCTGAAAATGGTCACACCAAAGAGATTTTTTCCATCTCCTTTTGCCTCAGAGTTGGATTTCACTTTTATGGAGAGCATTTGTAGTGTTACACACATGGACACCAGATATGCAGTTCAATACCAAAGTGCCCACAGTTGATATAAAGCAAGGTCATATGACCCAAAATGTGACATCACACAAGGAGGGGGAGGGGTTGAGACCGGACATAAATGAACCAAATACAGCAGTCAGTCTGTGTGTGTGTGTGTGTGTGTGTGTGTGTGTGTGTGTGTGTGTGTGTGTGTGTGTGTGTGTGTGTGTG